>ML778959.1:427474-475299 GCA_009831015.1 Picea engelmannii
TCAGATGGATGTAAAGACAGCTTTCCTCAATGGAGCTATTGAAGAAGAAGTGTATATTGAACAACCTCAAGGATTCGAGGTACATTCCAAAGACACTCACGTTTGCAGATTGAAGAAAGCTCTATATGGACTCAAGCAAGCTCTAAGGGCTTGGTACGCCAGAATGGACAACTATCTAACAAGACTTGGTTTCTCCAAGAGTCATGTAGATCCAAACCTTTATTACAAAGTCGTGGATAACGCACCTGTGATTCTACTATTATATGTTGACGGTCTATTCATAACAGGTGAAGAATCTCTCATTATCCAGTGCAAGAAGGAATTAGCTTCTAAATTTGATATGAAAGATCTAGGTCTCATGCACTATTACTTGGGGCTAGAAGTATGGCAGAAGCGTGGTGAAGTATTCCTTGGACAAGGAAAGTACGCAATAAAGATCATTCAGAAGTTTGGAATGATGGACTGTAAGTCCATGGACACTCCTATGAATGCGGATATAAGAAAAGTGAAAGTCCCAGATTCCGATCCTGTAGATCCATCTCTATATCGACAGCTAATTGGGTCATTGATGTATTTGGTAAATACTCGATCAGATATTTGCTTTGTCGTAAATACATTAAGTCAGTTCCAGGTGGAACCTAGACAAGAGCATTAGATAGCTGCAAAGCATGTCCTAAGATATATTCGTGGGACAATAAACTATGGCTTCAGATATACCGCATCCAGTGATATACATCTTCATGGATTCACAGACTCAGATTGGGCAGGAAGTGCAGAAGATAGAAAAAGCACTTCATGCATGTGTTTCAGCCTGAGCTCCACTATGATATCTTGGGGCAGCAGGAAACAGAAGTATGTCGCACTCAACACAGCAGAAGCAAAGTATATCGCAGCATGTGAAGCATGCACTGAAGCAATATGGCTAAGGAAGTTAATTTCCGACTTATTTGATCAGATTCCATAATCGACCATAATACATTGTGATAATCAGAGCTGCATAAGATTATCAGAACATCCCGTGTTTCATGAAAGGTCGAAACATATTGAGATCAAATACTACTTTATTCGAGATAAAGTTCAAGAAGGAGAGGTAAAGCTCGAGTATATCCCCACTGATGAGCAGACAGCAAACATCCTGACAAAACCTCTATCTAGAATTAAGTTTGCATATTTTCGAGAGAAGATGGGGATCGTGGAAATAACTCCCTTAGCTGAAAGGGAAGACTCTCCAAGTTAGGAGGGAGCACTAAAATATTATTGAAACATTTATCTTTGTAATTGAAAAATAGTCCAGATTGGACAAATTCTTTCCTGTTCGGAAAGTGGATTGAGATTTCTGACGGACAGTGACTTCCCATTGTGGTTAACATGGAAAGTAGTTTGATTGTTGATGTATCATAGACAGCGACTTCCCATTGTGGTTAACATGGGGAGTGGTCAAGGGCAGTCTCTCTTCTTGAGGGTTACTCAAGAAGACTGGCCCGCCTCGTCGGACAGCGATTTCTCAATGTGGTTAACATGAGGAATGGTCTGTTTCGAAGGTTGATACAGGACAATCTTTTCCTCTTGTGGTTAACAAAGGAAATGGTCCGGACAGTGATTCCTTACGGTTTATACATTCTCTCAAGGGTGCACTTTGATTAGTGTAGGAGGAATGGTCCAGGCTCAGCAATCAAGGACAGACATTCCTTAGGGTTTATACATTCTCTCCAGGGTGCACTTTGATTAGTGTAGGAGGAATGGCCCAGGGTGGGGAATGGTCCAGACTCAGACATTCCTTAGGGTTTATACATTCTTTCCAGGGTGCACTTTGATTAGTGTAGGAAGAATGGCCCAGGGTGAGGAATGGTCCAGGCTCAGAAATCAGAAACAATCATTCTTCCTCGTTTGAGAAGAATAGGGCAAATAGCCCATTGCTGATGTTCTATACTAAGGGCAGATATTCTTTCAGATCTCACAAATGTGAGTGAAAGATTGGCCCAGATGATTCAGTTTATTTTAACAATATTTTCTGTGCAGGTTGTCATCAAATGATTGTTATGGAGACTGTCTATCTCCAGACAGTAGAGATATACTATTGTGATGGGTATGTTTCACCGGTTGTGACTATGTGTCACGGTTTGAGTAGTTATGTACTACCGTGGATAGACACAGTTGTGTTCTATCAATTAAATTTGTACCAGTTGTCATAGGAGATTATCCAGTTGGATAATAATGACGATGCTCGTGTTGCTACCAGTTGAATGGTCTGTTCTGCTCAAGACCATACCTCCCTAGCTAGGAGGGAGTGTTAATATTATGGTAGCTTCGGGAGGTATGAACCTCTATTGTGACCTATGACGAGATTAGAATATTCCAGAAGGAAGTAAAGAAGTAAAGGAAACCCTAGACAAGTTGTCGGCTACAAAAATATAATTAATATGAATTAATTAGTACCCAGGAGGAGAAGTCGGCCCCAATAAGCCTGCCAAACTACTATAAATACAGGGCACCAGTTCTCATTATTCACATCTTAGCAGTTGCAGAGAGAACTGGATCCGGGCAAGTGCAGTGGCAGTTTTGTGCGCAAGTCTCTGGGAAAGTGTGCGCCAGCTTCTAGGTGGGAATATCTGATCAGCTTGGTTTCTATTCTTGCTTGGTGCATTAGCCTCTCTTGGATATTGGATTGCTACCAGGATTCTCTTCTCCGTCAAGGTCAAGGTGCTCGGAGGGTGGCTTCGGCCTATGGTTGGGTAACAAGGGTATTGTCAATGGTAAAACGAGCACAATCTTCTATATTCTAACACATACAACCTCTGTGAGTCAAACCAAAAGTTAGGACGAACGAGATGCTATGTAAGTCTAATGAAAAAGTCAGGGGGAACGTACAACCTCTAGGAGCATAGATAGTCTAGTGTAAAAGTCAGGGGGAACGTACAACCTCTGTGAGCATAGACAAACTAGTGCAAAAGTCAGGGGGAACGTACAACCTCTTTGAGCTTAATCAAGCCTTGTGAGCCATGAGTAAAAGTCAAGGCATCTGGCAAAAGTTAGGTTGAATATATAATTCCTATGAGCTAGAAACAAACGATATTCCTAATATTGCAAATGATATAAATGTATTGATCTAGTGCATTGGCACGTGTAACATTATCCACCATGAAGAGAAATTTGAATTGCCTTGTAAAGAGTCAAGTTGTAGAATTCAAAGGTGCATGTCTAAGTCAAAGACACTATTGTCAAGTTGTCGCATGTTGCATGCATGTCTAGTTGGATGTTGCATGCATGTCTAGTTGGATGTTGCATGCATGCATGACATGTGCATGATAAGTTAGTACGCATGCATGCCAAGTCAAGGGTGAGTTGTAACCTAAGTTGCACGAAACGGGAAAACGTTTCTAAGTTTCCAAAACCGGGACGGTACAAAACAGGTCCCCAAAAAATGGAAACGTCGGGGGAAATGCCGAGGGAAATGTCGTATATAAAAAAAATTAAAAAATATATATATATATAGTTTTTTTTAAATAGGACATTATATTGCAAGAAAAACATAATGATGCAAAAAAAATGCAATAACGATGCAAGAAAAACATAGAAAATGCAAAACAAAAAATATAATTGACTGTTTGGGGGCCCCACGGCCCCCTTTTTTTTCTTATTTCGCCTCAAAGATGCCTGAAACGCCGACCATACGGATCGGTACGGACAGGAAACGTCGTCGGCCGTACTGTACGGCCGGCGACGTTTCGTTTCGTTTCGTTTCGGGGGAGGAACAGGGGGGGTACCGTTTCCTGCAACTTAGGTTGTAACTGAAGTCTCAAGTCTAGTTCTAATTTCGAACTAAAGTGTGAAGCTGAGTTATGTTAAAGCATGCAAACAAGTTCCTAATTTGTGCCATCTACTTCTCCTCTTCACTCCTTTATAAGCAAAGGTCGACCCCTCTCTTCAACACAGTGGTTATGCAGGGTAAGGGTGAATGTAGAGACAACATATAGAGGCGCATATCAGCTGTAGAGGCAGCATATAAAAGGCGCGTAACAGTGCTGTAATAACAGCATAATAGAGGCGCATATCAGCGAATACAGGCAGCATACAAAGGCGCATAACAGTGCTGTAACATCAGCATATAGAGGCAGCATATAAAGGCGCGTAACAGTGACGTAATAACAGCATAATAGAGGTGCATATCAGCATATACAGGCAGCATACAAAGGCGCATAACAGTGTTGTAAGTTGTAACATCAGCATTTAGAGACAGCATATCAGTCAATTAGAGGCAGCTTTAACAACCCATATCAGAGCTGATATATCTCAGTCTTTGAAAGCAACTCAGATACGTCCATATCAGCAAGGTCTCTTTGTTCTCTGTCAGGTCAGAGTCAACTTGGCAAACTCTTTAAGAGCAGAGTTTTCATGGTGGATGTTTGTAAGTGATCTTACATTATTAATGCAATAAAGGAATATCGTTTGCTGTGGGTTTTCTCCCTGTACAGGATTTCCCCAGGGTATATGTGTTGTTAATGTGCATGCTTACATATCTACATGATTATTGCCATTCAGTTATGATTCTATATTGTTGAAATGTATTAAGCTGGAATCAAAGTATTGAAGAATTCAAAGAAATAATCCACTTAAGAAATCAAGCTCAAAATTTAACAACTAAAACATGGGAGTATATCTCCGTGTATTTTTTTGTGTGTCAACCAACCACCTCTTAGAAAACTAACTGCATCCAAGTTGTAAGCAATAATTCAGCGAGATGGTCATCCTAGTACAATCTAGAAGAACATTACAAGGCAGTAAATTGCCAACTTGTTTTTCATTTAGCTTTGGACTACCGACATCCATTATATTAGACAAAGAAAATGGATCCTTTGGTCACATTTTTTAAGACTTTATGGTCGCTCATGGACATTGAATAAGAGCATTGTCATTCACCTATACATTGGATCTTGAGTCTTGACAGATTGACTGAGGTGGTGAATGGGAGCACAATGCAGCTACTGAGAATGTATAATTGAGTCAAAGACGTAGGATGAATAGATACCTTACATATAACATAGCTACAAAAGAGCCACCTACAGTTCAGCAACTAAATCACCTTTTGAGGTTTGTTTCAGATTTTAACCTCAAACACCCTGAAGCATGGCCACAAAAAACAACTATGCCTAACAGTCGACAGAAAGTAATTCCAAGCGGAAAGCTGAGAAATTTGTTAAGCTGTAAGCATATCAAAGAAGTGCACCGAAAAGTAGAAGAAACATTGAAAAGGATTCAACAAAATCACAAGAATTGATGTGATAAGAATCAAATCGGATAACATTTTCAGGTCAGAGACAGTGTGGCTACAAGTACATTAAGAAAGGTTCAAGGGACAGAAGTTAAAAATTCAATCCAAAAACTGGAACAAACAGGCAGCAACCCCTTCAAACTATACTTATCGCCATAGTTAGGATTTATCCAGTGTTAAATGTGGATCCACTCAAGCTATATGAGCTATAAATGCTGGATGAAATTCAAAACAATAATGAATCTGTCAGACATAAGAGAATTAAAACCAGACACTGACAAACCATTGGTGGACGATACCATTTTGGAAGCTGAGGAGAAGCAAATGAAAAATAATGGTACGAAGAAAGCAACAAGAGCAGTTACCTCAAGTGAGCAAGTTTAAATTAATATTAAAATTATATTAGTGTCCATAATAACAACAAAGGTTACTGTAGAGAATTACAAATAGTACAAAAGACGGTGGAGTCCACCCAACAAATCCGCAAAAAGATAAGCGACAAGGAATCAAGGAAATAAGTACTAAGTTATAACAGCAAGTAAATGAGAACACTCAGAGACCCTAGTGGTCCAAAAAAGATAGACAAATTGTTAGAAAAAATTCTGGATACGAACGGCGTATGTGGTTTTGAAACGTCCAATCCAACGTTTCGAGTGGACACTCCACCCATCATCAGGGACACTTGAAGCTCTTTTGTTGGAAAAGAGTGCTGAGTTTTGTGTTTAAATAAGAGGATAGGCAAGTGACAGTTGAAGAGAGGAGTGAGAATAATGTATAAAATTAAATAACGGATTCCACTTAGCCGTTGAGAAAAATATATAAGTTGTTGAAAATAATAAAATATTAAAGAATTCAAAAAGAGTCGTTGAATAAAACATTAAATTGTTAAGAATAATAAAGTATTAATGATGGTCCCCGTGGTGTAGAGCAGTGGGTGAGGGAGTGCGCTGTTAAGGCACTCTGTAAGTGAAGTCATTGGTTCAAAACCTCTGGGGACACCTCAAATCCAGCCATGTTAAGGTCTGGTGCGGTCCAGGCCGGGTGCGATCCCCAGGTGATTTTGACGGCTTAGATGCCCCTGGGTCGTGGCATCTCAGCCATAGGCCAATCCTGCAAGTCAGGGATATTTAGCTAACCAAAAAAATAAATAAAGTATTAATGATGGATGGGATAGAATTATAATAAAAATAATACTTCAAAATGACAAAATTATGAGAATTAAATAATATCGTCGAAATGAGAATAATAATTTATTACCATCGAGAAGATTGTTCAGTTGCGGAGCAAAATAAAGTATTGAATGTTGTTGATATAGATTAATCATATAACCTAAATGATGATAAATAACAATAAAGATAGTAAGGAAACAGATATGAAGGAATTAGACCAGGTGAATGCAAAGAAATGAGAAGGCTTTCGTATTGAATGTTGTTGATAATAGATATAGATTTATCATATAACTTAAATGATGATAAATAATAATAAAGATAGTAAGGATACAAATATGAAGTGATTAGACTAGGTGAATGCAAAGAAATGATTCTAGGATTGGCTAAGTTTGTAGCCATCTTCGCGATTGAAATTATTAGGATGTTTTTCAATTTCAAGAGCCTTTGGAATGAGGCGAGAGGAGTAATAAGGAGATGAGGCTAGAATTTTTGTTTGGTCAAAGAAAATGAGGTGCTTGGATTTAAAGGAGTGTTCAGCGATAGCTGATTTGGAGATTTTGTTGTGGGTAATGTCAGCTATATGCTCTTTAAGAAGGGCTTTGAGGGATCTACCAGTTTGGCCTATATAAGATTTTCCACAGGAGCAAGGAATTTGGTAAACACCTGGGCCTAGCATTGAGTCGCATTTATCTTTAGCAGTTCTAAAACGTTGTTTGAGGGTCCACTACTAAAATCCACGGTCAAGAAGAAGCTGGAGATGAGAGTAATTTGGCCACTCCAATGTTGGCATTGCAGGATGAAGAAAGTGGTCTGAGCACTCAAATGTCAGTACTGTGCAGTGTGAAGTTCTGTTTGATTGATATCTTGTGTAGAAGATCTTATGGTCTTTTCCACCTGAGTTACTCATATGCTACATGAAGGATGGTATGAGAATATTAAACAATCTATTTAGAGGAAACTTTATTGAGCAGTTGCTTTCTTTGCAAAGTGATCTCACAGATGAAGAGGGCCACACATCTCCAGTTCTTATAATGTATCAAAGTTGAAATGGTTCCACAAAAATTCCTAAACAGCTTATGATACTCACTGTTAATCTCATAGTAGACTGGACACCTAAAGATAACTGATCCTCTGCTTCTGGTTCACACAGACAGAGCTAGAAATCCCTCCAGAAAGTGTTATCTCTGAAGCATAAGTGGTGGGAGGAAGGCCCTTTCCCGTCACTCACAAGGTCCTTTCTCTCCTACCATAGTGAGCTTGAGGTAGGTCCTGGGAGGCCCTTTATTTATTCCCCTCAAAGAGTGAGTTATAAGAGACTTACCTTCTAGTTATCTAGGATTGACCTTTCATTCAAGTGATATGGTGCAAAGCCTGACAGTCTTCTGATCTAAAGATGTGATGATCTGTCTCTTCCTATAGCTAATAACAGTATATCCAGAGCTGGCTGGGGTAAAATTTTAGTCCGAAAGAAGAATTAATATATCTTGGAATGAAGAATCATAAAACCGTTAAAATAATGAACAAGTTTGGGGGGAAATGGTACAAGGATCCATCCAAGTAACTCACAAATAGGCCTTGTATATCTCATCCTAAAAGACTCTGTTAAGAAACAAATTGGGTGTTATGGAATAACAGCAATGAATGTTTATAGAATGCATGTACTTAAATTAAACAAGTTGCCTCAATAATGCACATCTACAGCTCAGTGAGCAAAATATTTTTTACAGTTTACATGAGTTCCACTGCAATACAATCTGTGAATCAAATTTCTGCTACATAATTTGAAAGCATTTTAAGTTTTATCATGAGACACCTGTGCATGAATGTGATAGACAGAAAGCTCATGTGGTTAGGTGTGCCAAGGTGAAAAATGGATTTAATGAAATGGCAACTAAATCCATTCTAAACCAAAGGGTCATAAGATCTAATGGTTAAAATAAAAACCCTGACAGGAAACAGCACGTCACAAGTATGCCTTTCAAGTTCGAATATATGCTTAGTTGTCATAAGATGCCTTTAAGGCTTTAACAACCAGAGCAAAAATAATATAGTAAAAGAATATTCACGTCAGGCCATTATCATGGAAAAGCATGATAAATGATACTCAACCAAGTTAAAACAGCTTACAATAATTTAGGTTCAAAATAAGTAGTGGGATTTAACAAATCATTTTTCCTGTAATCGTAGAAGCCTTGCTCTGCCAGCAAAAACGATACGATAATTTTATTAATGTCCAAGAAATGACCAAAAAGTAGGTCGATGGGACTAGGAAGTACAATCAGTGATTCTGATCTGTAGTGATGCCCTAGGCTACCACAAAGCATAAAGCAAGAAAAAAACTAGATAAAACACAAAATACACGAACTAAATATTACATCAAAGAAGGAGAAAGTTCAAAGGAGGAGTCCCAGAGACCAACTATACGTCCATAAGACAGGAAGAGGAGATAGAGGGTGAAGAGGAGGAAGTATCTGCTATACATCCATAAGACAGGAAGAGGAGATAGAGGGTGAAGAGGAGGAAGTATCTATCAGAGAAACAATCATTTATCAGTATCCAATGCTGTGTCCAATGATGTCTGATGATTTGTTGAATTTTAATGCTTAGCTCGTGCATATGTAGTTTATTTCATTTAGCATGTACTTGAACCATAAACAATGCAGCAATACCATACACAAGTGCTGCAATAACCAAGATCACAAGAAGAATAACCATGCACAAGAACACAAGAAGTATCCTGATTCCTGGGAAAACCCTTCTCAACCAAGGGAAAAACCCAACAATCCTTTGCTATATTCTCAAGAGAAGATCGCCCACACCATAGACCCTAGATGCACAGAAGAGGGTGCTCTACAACCTTGAAACTTGCGCCCAAGAGAGGTGCACACTTCAGCCATACAAGTAGGTCTGAAATTCTGAGATGACAAGTGAGTGAGTCAGATCCACAATGGGGATCTCCTCCTATTTATACAAGACCTGACACAACAATAGGTGTGTCTATTGGCACAATAGGGCCGACCTCTTTAACTCAATAATATAATTAATCATTACACAATATTAATTATCTTTCACATAGTGGGGCTGACTTGTACCCTTTACAACATAAATTAGGGTTACAACAAATCTTACTCTCAGACAATATAGCAAGGATCTCTCTCATCCTCTAGTGCTCAGCCACTAGGGACACGTCCACCTGTGCTCAGCCACAGGGACGTCACACTCAACAGATTAACTCAACTGAGTCCACAGGAGTACCATCCGGAGCACCATCTCAAGCCAACTCAACTAAGTCCATAGGAGTAGAAGGAAGGAGACCATCTCAAGCCGACTCAACTCAGTCCAGAGGAGTACAAGGCAGTAGACCATCTCAAGTCATCTCAACTCAGTCCAAAGGAGTAGACAAGAGACCACACGTCATCACAACTCAGTCCAAATTTTAACACACACCCATCACATGGGCACACCCAACACTTGGCCTCTCTCTCACAAATGTCTCAACTCAGTCCAGAGGAGAACAATATGGAGGATGTCTCATGAAGCTGCAATCAACAACACTCCCTCTCAGCTAGGGAGGCATTCTCCACCATGCCAAGTCTCTCACGAAAGTACTCGAACTTCGTCCTGGCAAGCAGTTTTGGTGAAGACATCTGCAACCTTCCCATGTGTAGAAAGGTACTGCACATGTACTGCTTTCCTCTGCACCATATCTCTGATATAATGGTTTTTGATCTCAATGTGTTTCGATTTATCATGAAACACAGGATTCTCTGACAGCTTCACACAACTCTGGTTATTGCAATGAATAATGGTGGAATCCATCTCATGACCAAATAAATCTGCAAGGAGCTTGCAAAGCCACACTGCTTCGTGGACTGCCACACATAACGCTATGTACTCTACTTCTGCATACTCAAAGCCATAGAGCTCTGTTTCTTACTGCACCAGGAAACCATGGCAGATCCCAAAGTAAAACAACAACCAGATGTGCTCTTCTAGTCCATTGCGCTTCCTACCCAATTTGCATCGGCATATCCCTGCAATCTCATGTCTACACCGAAGGCATATCTCAGGCCATAACCAACTGTGCCTTGTAGATATCTCAACACATGCTTCGCTGTTATCCAGTGTGTTTGTCTCGGCTGACTCATAAACTGACTGAGTATACTCACTGCATAGCATATGTCAGGTATGGTGTTAACCAGATACATCAATGATCCAATCAGCTGTCTGTAAAGATGTGGATCAATCTCACCTGAATCAATAGAAGCCTCGTTCATTTTCTGTAGATCCATCACCATCGGTGTAGGCATGGACTTGCAGTCTGTCATACCGAATTTCTTCAATATCTCCACTGTATATTTTCCTTGACTCAGAAAAATCTCATCAGTCCTCTGCCATACTTCTAGTCCCGCGAAGTAGTGCATCATACCCAGATCCTTCATCTTGAATTCCGAAGTCAATGCATGCTTGCATTTAGCAATAAGACTTTCTGAACCGGTGAGGAATAAATCATCAACATACAGGACCAAAATCAGGCACTCGTCACCAACAATATGGTAGTATAGGTTTGGATCAGCAACACTCTTGTTGAAGCCCAAACTCATCAAGAATCCATCAATCTTCTCGTACCAACCACGAGGTGCCTACTTTAGTCCATACAGGGCTTTCTTCAACCTGCACACATGAGACTCCTCATGTATCACGAATCCATCTAGCTGCTCGATGTAAACTTCTTCCTCAATCTCACCATTGAGAAAGGTTGTCTTTACATCCATCTGATGTAGTCTCCAACCCATGGATGTAGCTAGGGAAATAATTGTATGGATGAAAGTGTATCGAGCTACAGGAGCAAATGTCTCCTCATAATCTATTCCCTCCACCTGAGAGAATCCTTTGGCCACAAATCTAGCTTTGCATTTCTCAACACTTCCATTAGTTGCATGTTTGATCTTATAGATCCACTTCGAAGTCACCATAGACTTCCCTTCTGGTCTCGGAACAATATCCCACACATCATTCTTCATGATGGATTGATACTCTTCTATCATGGCATCTTGCCAAACCTGTTGACCTGCTGCTTCTCCATGACAAGAAGGCTCGGTATCAATGATGTGGCTCATAACTGAAATATAGCTCGAAAATCTCTATGGTCTCTTGCTCTCTCGAGATGTACCTCAAGGAGTTGTATGTCCCTCTGCCTCCTGCAAAGTCTGTCGAGCCCAAGCAGGCCTTTTATGGCCTACTGCAATGTCTCTAGGAACATCAAATGGAGCTACTGGATCAACTGGATCAATGATTGTCTCCCTCTGAACTGCTGAAGGGGGAGACGGTACTATCTCACTGTCAATCTCCATCTGAGATTCTCTGGATCTTCGAAAGGTTATCTCTTCCTCAAAGGTGACATCTCTGCTCACCTCAATCTGTCTCTAACCAGGGATGTAGATCCGGTATGCCTTCGAAGATTCACTATACCCCACAAATGTACCCTTTCTTCCTGAAGGGTCTAGCTTGGTCCTCTTCACCACGGTACATGAATGTATATTGGACACCCAAATATCCTGAAGTGTCCAACCTTAGGCTTCACTCCGATGAAAGCTTATTCGGGAGTCATGTTCTTCAGAATCTGATGAGGACTCCTGTTCTAAACATACACAGTTGTCATGGATGCTTCTACCCATAGAATCATAGTTAGATTCTGATCATGTATCATTGCTTTGGTTGCCTCAATAATGGTTCTGTTCTTCCTCTTTGCAACCCCATTTTGCTGAGGGTTATAAGGAACGGTGTACTCCCTCTTGATCCTTTCATCAATACAGAAATCATTGAAATCCCTAGAGGTGTACTCTCCTCCATTATCTGATCTCAGCACCTTGATCCTCCTCCCGGTTAGGTTCTCAACCTGAGCTTTAAACTCTTGAAGTCTTGCAAGGACTCCATCCTTGGTCTTCAAGAAGTAAATCCACGTCTTCCGAGAGTGATCATCGATGAAGAGCACATAGTACAAATATCCGTTCAAGGAAGCAACAGTCATGGGTCCACAAACATCTGAATGTATCCAGTCCAAGATCCCCTTGGATTTGTTGTCACTGCTCAAGAAGGACCCCTTGACATTCTTGCCAAGAGCACAACCTCTGCAAACACCATCATGCTAAACATGTATCTTTGGAAGGCCTATTACCATCTTCCCCGGAGCGGGAAGGGCTCTATAATGTATATGAGCAAGTCTCCTATGCCATAGCTCGCTCAAGCTAATAGTATCATGTAACAGGGCCTGGACTGGTCGGACAGTCAATCTGCACAAGTTGTTTTCTCGAACACCAACCACACGGGCAGAATCCATATGTGAGTTCTTGTGCCATGCAAGAACTTTTCCTTCAGAGAAGGTAACCTTGTAGCCTTTATCCTCTAAGGCAGAAACAGAGACAAGGTTCCTTTTCATCCCAGGTACATACAGTACCTCACTTAGCTGAAGTGGTATTTCAGAATCTAGTTGGATTGTTGAAGTTCCAACTCCTTTCACTATATATCTGGCATTGTCTCCAAGTACAACATGTAGACTAGACTCTTTCTCAACAAGGTCTGTCAGATGATCTATATATCCAGTCGTGTCTGGAAGCACCATTGTCAATTAACCAAATATCACTATCAGTAGGAATCGTACCTAAGAGTGTTGATATGAAGAAGAATGCTTCATCTTTTATGTCTTCATCTCTCTGATGTGGTTCTGGATCAACATCAGCAGTGGATGCAAGTTGTCTTCCTTTCTTCCTGGTAAAACAATTTCTCGCAATGTGTCCATATTTGTCACATCTGAAACACTGAATCTTTGAGTTGTCTTTTCTGTATTCATGACCTGAAGCTGATGAAGTTTTCTTGTCTTTGAATGCTTTGTTGAAACTTCTTCTATTTCTTCTTCCTTTCTCTGTGTGAAAGGAAAGAGCATGATTGTCATCATGATGGGAGTCTTGCACTCCTCTAGCTATGAGTCTGGTTTCCTCCTGGGTGCAGTATGTCCATAGACGATCAAATCCAAGTAGATCAGCTCTACCACTGATACTTTGAAGAAATGGTTTCCCAATGTCTTGGAAGAGCATTGAGAGTAGTCAAGACAAATTCTCTGTCCGATATGGTTTCTCCAATGGCACCCAGCTGATCTCTGAAATCTTTATGAAGAAGGTAGCAACGGTGTCATCTTTTGTCATCTTGATATGTTGAAGTTGATTCTTCAATGTAAGGGATCTGAGGGTGTTGCTACTCTCAAACATATTCTTCAATGCTCCATACATCTCATAAGTTGTCTTTAGGGTAGCAATACGAGGTAGTAGATGATCTCTAACTGAATAGATAATTATCTTCCTTGCTTTGACGTCATCTGCCTTCCAATCATCCTTCTCTTCATCGGTAGTTGTTTCCGATAGAGTCTTTTCTATCAAACTCAATAAGTCATCCTCTTCCAGGGTAATATGTAGTCTTGATTTCCAGAAACTAAAGTTGCTTGATCCATCAAGCCTACCTTCCACCAAAGTTTTGTTCCTCGTGGATTACAGATTCTTCCACAAACCCTAACGGCTAGGCTAGGCTAGCAACCTTAGGTTTCGTTGGACTTATGACTGCCAACAATAAGCCTTGAAAGTCAGAAAAACACTGGGGAGTTGAAAAAATCCTTTAATGAGCTGCAGAAACCCTAAAACCGAAATTCTGCAGAAAATTGCGGAAACCCTAGAAACCCTAGGGCCAAAAATCAAAAGTTCTCTGATTTGCAATCTGAGAGTCTCTGGAGGTGCGTTGAAGGAGGTCGTACACTCCTATGCAAGAATTAGCCCCAACACTTAAGTGTAAATTGTTGAAACTGGCAAAAGAAGAAGAGTCATTTTTGCAGTTGCAACAAGAAGGTGACGTCTGGCTCTTTAATAGCTTGTGCAATGGTCTCTTCAGGAACTTTGCTCTGATACCATGTTGAATTTTAACGCTTAGCCCATCCACATGTTTATTTCATTTAGCGTGTACTTGAACCATAAACAATGCAGCAATACCATACACAAGTGTTGCAATAACCAAGATCACAAGAAGAATAACCATGCACAAGAACACAAGAAGTCTCCGGGGAAAATCATTCTCAACCAAGGGAAAAACCGAGCAATCCTTTGCTCTATTCTCAAGAGAAGATCCCCCATACCATAGACCCTAGATGCATACAAGAGGGTGCTCTACAACCTTGAAACTAGCACCCAAGAGACGTACGCACTTCAGCCGTACAAGTAGGTCTGAAATTCTGAGATGACGAGTGAGTGAGATCCACAATGGGGATCTCCTCCTATTTATACAAGACCTGACATAGCAATAGGTGTGTCTATTGGCACAATAAGGCCGACCTCTTTAACTCAAAAATATAATTAATCATTACACAATATTAATTATCTTTCACATGGTGGGGCCGACTTGTACCCTTTACAACATAAATTAGGGTTATAACAAATCTTACTCTCAGACAATATAGCAAGGATCTCTCTCATCCTCTAGTGCTCAGCCACTAGGGACACGTCCACCTGTGCTCAGCCACAGGGACGTCACACTCAACTGAGTCCACAGGAGTACCATCTTGAGCACCATCTCAAGCCGACTCAACTAAGTCCATAGGAGTACAAGGCATGAGACCATCTCAAGCCGACTCAACTCAGTCCAGAGTACAAGGCAGGAGACCATCTCAAGTCATCTCAACTCAATCTAGAGGAGTAGACAAGAGACCACACGTCATCACAACTCAGTCCAGAGTCTGACGCACACCCATCCCATGGGAACACCCAACACTTGGGCTCTCTCTCACAGATGTCTCAACTCAGTCCAGAGGAGAACGATATGGAGGATGTCTCATGAAGCTGCAATCAACAACATGATTTTCAACAAAATATCCTAAATTGATAGGTTGCCAAAAATGGCATTAAATGCCAAGACAATCAACATAGTTGGTTATTTAGATTATTAACAAATCTTCAGAGAGAAACCCCTTCATCGAATTTGGTCATGACAGAGGAAAATATCAACCCCCTACAATGGGAAGTCTTTTCCGATGATGATTAACTAGGGGCACGGGAGCTTGTTCGCTAGAATGATAATTCCAACCTTCTCTCATACTTCTTAATTTTGTGCATTCCCACCATGAAATGAGCAAATTAGGAATTATGAGCTCTTATCCATTGCACTGAAGATATTTTTAGAAAAAAAATTAAACACAAAAGTACCATAGTTGAAGAGGTTTTTTCTCCCACCTAGAATTTCAGAAATAACCAAATAAAACACCTAAACTCAGCAAAGTCAAGGCAGTAATGGGTAATACATGCTACGCCATATATTTGTTAACTTTTGTTAATTACTAAGTTCTAATATAATTATGAATGTTCAACTCCTTTCCTTAAACAGAACTGTTACATCATCTCCACTTGCTTTAAACAGATAACCATGTTTGTCTTTGCAAGCATACAGGTTCCATCTAACAGATTCATTGGCGGATGTCCAAGAATGATTTGCATTACATGCACAAGATTATGCTCATTATCACAGAGTCATAAAGAAGAACTATGATTCTTACAGGCACTGCATACACATTGCTGCTAAAGACTTTGTAAACCAATAAAAATGTACTAGAAGAGTCAAGACATATCACAACATATTGTTACAGAGAGAAAGCTAAAAGAATTGGAAGACCATCCTCGGACTGAGCTATTACAAAAGAAACATGCAAAATCACCTGTTCTGCGTGTTTTGAAAAGTGTTTTCCAGGTCTATATTTTCAGGAGCATCCTTATCGGGGGTCCAAGGTTTCAACTCTCTCTCCACCTCAATCGGATGAGCTTGTGCTAAAAAGGAGTCCGTAACAATTTCATGCTTGTTTTCATGTGCACGACCATTTCCCATCCCATCTCCAGTAAGTGGAATATCCTGCCTCATTTAAAAACAATTGCTCACAACTCCAACAAAAAATCCCGTAATCAAAGAATGTTTCTTTGCATACCAAAGAACCATACATGACTAGTTGTCAAACTTTTTATAAGATAAGATGCAATCTACAAAGTTACAAACCTACCTTTGCAATGACTTGAACAAGATCTTTTGCCAAGATAATCAATGTCTTCACAGGAGCCTTTCTTGCTGAATCTTTAAACATGTCCTTTGCTCCTCCCTTGGCACTTCCATCCTTAGTGAGGCGGGCCATCTTTAAAACAACTCCTGTTAAAGAAGACAAATCCCATAACATCTCAGTTTGAAAGTAAGTCAAGGCCATAATTAAATAAAACAGTAAGCAGACAGAAATATAATATCAAAAAAGTCTAATGTTTTGATGAAACGGATAAAGAAAGGATAAACAATTCACAGTTTAATTTAAATGCATTTCAAAAGTCTCAACTCAAGTAAAATATTGGTTGGATAATGGGAATTTAAAAGTTTTTATCCACAAAACAGGGGGGTGGCATAAAAGACAAACCATAGTCTTTTTCAATATTTGCTGTGTGAAATATCCCAGAGTAAATAGACCCATTTTTCACCTGGACTTCAACAGGCTGGCCAATAAGAAGCATCGTTACGAGTAGCAGGCGGTCATTCAGGGTCCTTTCAGGTACTCTACCTCTGCTTCCACTTACTGTCCCTTCCAATAGGAGTCTACTATTGTCAGCAGGGCTGATATTCTCACTGTTCAAATGGTTATATAGGCCATGGAATCCAGCTGCATTACCAGAATTATCACAACTAGACCTTCCAGGATAAGCTATCTTATCAGAGCGACCACCAAGATCTTTATCTGTTCTACGACGACCAGAACCATTGGCAGTGGGAGCCCTGTATTGCATTGCTGGTTTTTGACTCATGCCTTTGTTCGGAAGTCCAATAAAACCAACGCCCGTCTCTTCAACAAGAACAATATAGTTTCAGTTCCAATAAGGCTCCTGATATTAAAAATATACTAATTAGAAAAATAGATTAAGCTACATTTTGTATTCAAAAATATATGTATTAGAGAAAAACCAAAAGTGTAGTTGGAAACAAATGATACATATCAGGACACCAGAAGTTTCTGATGAAAAATATTTTCAAATGGGCTTAATTAACAAAGGACCTTGTGACATTGACAATTGTAGGATTTTGGTGTAAAAGAGCAGCCTCTTGAATGAATAACTCTTTCAGTATATAAAAAGCAAATTATAATTTGTTTTGATAATGAAAAGGTTAACAGCTAAATGCCAGTTACAAAATTCTAAAGTGCTTTACACAGTTGTAGAAATTCACAACTTCTCCAAAAGAAATTCCACACAGTTGAAACTGCTTCAAAAATACTTGGATTTGACATATCTAATGCATCCAAAACACAATTTACGAATTCAATAGGTGATTTAAACATTCCAAAAAATATTCCTGAAAGAAGTTTCAGACTAGTGTAAATTGCAACACCTTTCAGGACGTCGTGATTTCAAATATAGTCTCAAAAAAGCACTTCATTTACAAATTCATGTATCTAAACCATGAACATGTAATTCAGCATTGTGCAAGAAAGAACACATGCAGATGTGGACATGTCGATCAGTCTTATTACGGAGAGACAAAAAAATCAAAGCACAACATTAACACTAAAACTGTTCAGCATTGTGCAAGAAAGAACGCAAGCTGATGTGGACATGTCGATCAGTCTGACTAAGGAGAGACAGAAAAACAAAGAACAATAAACACTAAAACTGTAGAAGACAACAAAGCAACATATAATTTATATCAACTAATGCAAATAGAATTTCCAGTCCCAAATTTAGCATACAAACTGCAATATATCTTCCAGCACTGCCAAATGGGCATTATTACCTTTTGCTGTAGCTTTTTTCTGCCCCAGTTACCTACCCTCAATTTTGCAACGACTCTTCTCCAAGGCTTATCCACTGCAACCTCGTGCATTTATTTTTATAGCATTAGTTTCAAAACTAATGACTTGCTCTTAATTGAAACCTTTTACTCCAAGAGCTCAACAGTTTACTTGGATTATTAGCTTTCTGCAAGCCTGCCATATTCATATCAACCAATGCCGATTTATCAAAGACACCAAATTACTCAATGTCTCAACTTTGTATATTTCAAAAGAAATATTGTCTGTTGGAACTTGCAAGTGCATTCTCTAAGGATAATTTTCTTAAAATCCAGATAGGCTCTCGCTCATGGAGTTGCGATCCCTTATTCCGGAGACCAAGTTGTTCAAGATGAACATTGGTATGCCTGGGCCTTTTTGGAGGGACCGGGGGTGGAGTTTTGGCCACCCTCTTCTTCAGTGTGACTCCCGCGGTTTGTATTCTATGCTTTATCAGTGGAATCCTCTTCCCCCTGTTCTTAATGCTCGTTGGGTATCTAAGGACCCGGAGGACTGTTGGATTCATCATCTTCACAGTGTCTAACAGTGCAGCTTTCCTACAAGCTGCAGATTTCCACTTGGTTGATCATTTATCAGGGAATCCATTCCAAGGCCAGGCTCGCTAAGAATGGTCTTTTGGATGGACTCTGCCCTGTTTGTCAGCATCCAGAGACTGCCAAACATATCTTTTGGGAGTGCCAGTTTGCCAAGCAGTGTTGGAGCTTGTTTGAGGATTAGCATTCTGCATTGTTCCAGGGTAGGGCGCATTAGCGTGCTGCCTTATTCGATGATGATCAAACTCTTGTCTGAGAGGCTGTCTTTGGACTTGGTAGTGCTTACGGATCACAATATTATTTGTGCTATGGAAGATTAGGTGTAAGTTTGTGTTCAGCCAGGAGGTTAGTTCTGTGTCTGTATTCTCTCATGGTTTTCACTAAGAACATGGTATTGGGCTCATGGTTTTCATTTGAGCACATGGTATAAGCACGCAGTATTGTTTTAGCTCACGGTATTCTAAATTTCTATGTATAATATTTGGAGCGCCTTATCTATATAAGGAGGGTGCCTCCTTCATTTCTCATGGTTGGAAATCGATTGGAAGGACTTACTTGCTCATTTTTAGTGTGAGATCTATCTATTTCCTTGAGTAAATGTTCTAGAGCAATTATAGAAAGGTTTGATACTGCAAATTTGTTGAGGAAAGAGCTATTACAAAGTAAGCAATGCAAATTGACGTATGACTTGTTGTCTATTTCATTTCTTTGTGAATTTCTAAGCTAAATTCTATTGTATTGGGGGTGAATATCATAGGGTTTTACTTCCTTACCCTAGGTTTAGTTTAAAATCCAAATTTGTAATAATTAGGCTAAAATTTTATAAGATTGGCCTCCCAACATTACTTGCATGGTTCAGATTTCTTAGTTTTGATGTTCACCAAGTAATCTTCCAAGATATTTGGGGGCTTCAAACAACAAAGATAAGAG
This sequence comes from Picea engelmannii, assembly GCA_009831015.1. Lineage (NCBI taxonomy): Eukaryota > Viridiplantae > Streptophyta > Pinopsida > Pinales > Pinaceae > Picea > Picea engelmannii. The sequence goes on from ML778959.1 coordinate 447,278, forward strand.
GACAACTACTCAAGAGTAACTTAGACCCCATAGCCCATTGGTAAGCATAGATCTTCCGTGCTTTTTCTAGTCATCTCTTTTATCTTTTCCCTTTAATTTTGTTTACAAGTGTTGAAATTAGTGCAGCTGCAAGAGCCATTCTCCAGGAGGATGGCATAAGATCCTAGTTGAGATCTAGGGCCCCCAGTGCACTCCTAGGGTTCTTGGTTTGGGACCAAGTAGTTTGAGCCATGGCAAAAGACCCTAGTGAGGGCCCCCAATGTATTTGCTCAAGGACCAAGCAGTAAGTCCCTGGATGTGTTCCAGGGAATCCTTGCTCGGTGCTTGGATTGATCCTTGGTTGTGTACCTTGGTGGATATAAGTCCCTAGATGTGTTCTAGGGCCCCTGGAAGTGTTCCAGCCTCCAGGGAATCCTTGCTCGGTGCTTGGATGTATTCCTTGGTGGTTGATGATGCAAGTCCCTAGATGTGTTCTAGGGCCCCTGGATGTGTTCCAGGGAATCCTTGCTTAAACGTTTGGGTTGATCCTTGGTCTTGTACCTTGGTGGATGAAAGACCCTAGATGTGTTCTAGGGCCCCCAGATATGTTCTGGGGTATCCTGGTCTTGGACCAGGTAGTTCTTGGTTGTGTGCCAAGATGTGATGATGTGTGATCTTCTTCGTCTCTCCCGGGATGGTCCCTGAAACCTAGGAGCAGCTAGAAAATGGACATGACCACATCACTGGTTTCTCCTCTTATGCAGGGATGATAAAAGCTTATAAGTTATCATGAGACATATGTGGGCAGTTTGCCTTTGAATAAGACCCCATTTGACTTTGTCTTGCAGCCTCCCCTTGCTTGATTCTCTTTCTACATCTTGCTTGATATTGAGTTGGTCTTCTATAAGTCACTTTGACTTATTTGACTTTGTGATTAATATTTTAAGTAATTAAAATATTAATTTTTATTTATTTTATTATTGTGGTTTTTAATTAAACCTAAATTCTAACCCTTCCCTTAACTATAAATTAAGACCTACCCCTCTCTCAGTTTACACTCACTTTCTCTTCTCTTCTAAGTCTGATTTTCTGCAGCTATCTCAGATTAGCTCTTGTGATGGGTGTACGGCCTTCTTGGTGGACTCTCTCTCTTGTTTGAGCTGCTGCCTCCTGAGTTTTTGTTCCTCTTGCTGGCTGGTGGTTATTGCCGGTCCTCTTTCTGCTGGGTGGTGGAGCCACGGTCCTCCCTTCTGCTGTGTATGAGTGCCGTGGACCTGCTGGAGGTACCGCAGCTTTCGTTGGGCCTTTCTCCTAGCTGCCGCTGTGTGTTATGAGGGTGCCACTGCCTCCTGGCAGCCCTTTGGCTCCTCCTCCCTTTCTCCTAGCTGCCACTGTGTGTTATGAGGGTGCCGCTGCCTCCTGGCAGCCCTTTGGCTCCTCCCCTTGTGATTGGTGGGGTTATTACCTGCTGTCCCTAAAGTTGCTGCTGCCTTCTACTACAGTTTACCAGTTTCTGCTTTGAGGGTTTTATACTTCAGTTTGTCTTGGACAGTTTTGGTTGAGCCTTTCTTGTGGTCTTTGGGTTTTCCTATTTCAGCCCTTTCTCTTGCTAAGTTCTTCTTGATAAACTGTCCACTTACAGATCATGATGAGATCAAACCCTTGAAGATTTGATCCATGACCTTCATAGCTTTTCTGAGCATATAGAATGAGGACAGCCATACATCAGGTACCTCTATTTTATTTTGCTAAGGTAAAGTTCAGATCTGATTCTACTATTGTTTACTTATGTTTCTAGCTTAGTTTAATATTCAGAAATGTTATTTTTCTGTTCTTGATCAGTTCTAGATTATGTTTGTTCTCTTTAGCACATTCAGTCTTGTATTTTCAGTATTTCATCTACTTCAGATTTTGTTTTAAAGTGATGATATGTACGTACTGTAGAGTTCAATTTTGAAAAGACATTTCTGTTTTATTTTCCCTAAAAATCTAACAACAAGCAACCTAGGGTTTGTAGATCTATATTTTCAGATCTAGGCTGCACCTTCCAAGTTTGCATGTGTTAACAATTTCCATATTTTGCAGTACGCTTGGGATTTTATTGCAGGTTGATCTCATGAAGTATCCCTATTTAAATCGATCTGCCCTTTCTGGGTTAAATATAATGTTTATTTGCCTCATTTTTACATAGATTTAGCACTGCGCCCTAAAACACAATCTAAATAACTCACAGATCGAAGGTTTACATGTTAAAATCTGAATTAACTTGGGATGTTTGCAAATCTGATGATAAATCTGGTTGATATCACTGATGGTTTAATTCATGTGACATAATGCTTGATGATTTCTATGATAAAGTGGATAAATGGTTAAACTTTGTTGTTTTTTCAAAGAATGAATACATACTCATGGCACACTGTCTGAAGGTCGTTTCATGTATTTAATAATCTAATGCATTCCTAGAACATAACCAATGGCTTAAGTGCTTCAACAATCTCATGGTTATATTGGAACGTTACATCTTCAAGTGCTGGTTATCCAAGGGTTTCAACGTACTGCTTAATATGCCCAAATTTCTCACTAAGCTTACAGTACATAATTCTTAAATCACTTGGTATAAGTGTGATTTAAAAAAGCTAAATGAAAGATCGATGCACTCAATACTGGAAGGATTTATTTCAAGTTGGCATAAACTCAAGTGTTGAGGTTTCATGATATTATTTCATACAAAGGTTATTTCCAGAAATCAAGGGAAAATATAAATCTGAAAGTCATTGAACTTGTCTTACTGTTCTGTTCTTAAACTATTTCTAGCCTCAGAAATTTTAATGCTTGAATGGGTAACAGTTCTTCAAATTGCTGGCTAACTGGTCTACAGTCTACTGTGCAAAGGCTTTAATGGTCTAAATTACAAACAAACATTGCAATATGTCTTGAATGTTTCATTAATCTTAAGTATTTAAGTCATTTTCTGAGTTCTGCTGCTCACTGGAGTAACTGAGATTAATTTGGCAGTATAATTGTCTTTCTGGGCACAATGGTACAAAACTTGTCATGACAAGTAATTAATTACGCTGATGTACATCTAATAATCTGAAGTGTTCCTAATTTTTCTTAGATCTGTCTTATGATAACCACACTAGCAATTGCGATAATTCCCGTGCTTAATTGAGTCATTATATCTGCTCATACTTTTGAATGCAGTAGTTTGAATACTCCTTATAAATGATATTGTTGAGATAATATTTGAAGTATCACAACAGCAGCATGTGTCAATAACTTGTCTTCTGTAACTAATGGTATCTAAGCACTACTTGGGATATAACGAAATTTAAATCTGCTCACATATTTAATCTTTCCAAATCACTTATCTACAGCAGTCTTTGTATGTATGGAGTCTGAACTTCATGTGACACTTGGATAATTCTATAAGTTCTTGGTTTCAAAACAGTGATTAAGTGGCTTAAATTTTCATTCATTTCAGCACTTTTAAAGCACTTGGCATACTTTGGAATAATTTTTGCTTCAAGCATTTACCTTGAATGATTAGACTCTCATGATGTTTCTATTGGTTAATTGCTGGTAATACATTCCTCTTATGGTACATTGTGGCATGCACAAATAAACCATTTTGTAAGTCACACTTATGTAACATCTTTGAAGTACAAGATTGAGTTTTCTGGTTGGTAGCATTGATCAATCTAAGATCATCTCCACTCCCATGTTACTCAAACGATCTAAGCTAAGGTCGACTTTTAGGGATTCCCCTTAGGCTAGGATTTCCTTAGTCTGAAGAGTGGGGCAAGGTCACCAAGGTGACACTGGGTGGCTTGCTTGATAGTGCCTCTAGGCTCTCCCATTGAGGTTAGGACTTTCTCCTAAGTGAGAGTTTGAGCAGCAACACTACCCTTTTAAGTTTTTAGGGATAGGTGTAGATTACTTTGTGGACACTAGAGCTATGTGACAATTTCTTTTTATTGTGTGCATAATATGATGCGCCAAAGATGGAATGGCCTAACTGGTTGATTAACTTTGGAATGTATTGTGGACATGAGGATCAAAGTGCTACCCATGTTGTCACATGGACCACCTAAATGATGTACCTAATATTGAAGATATTCCACTATGATTAAACTTTAAAGTAAGGAAACACCTTCACATATCCAAAAAGATATAAATGTGACTGCTATATACTTCGAGTATAGTTGCATATAATTGAGTTAAATACAAAAAATATACAGGCAAAAAATATTACAAAAACAAATCAAATATGTAGTAGAATTCTGAGATACCATGAGTCATAAGTGATGCTTAATTATATAAGGCAAAGAAATACATCCCACTCCATCTATTAAGAGAAAGTCCCCCAAAAGCTTGTCTAATGATGTCATATGGAAAATAGTTGTCTTGTTTATCCTATATATTGGGACCTTTGCAAGGAAGTAAAGAAAAAAACAAATGTAAGTTGGAACTTGATCATGCGATAGGAAGAAAATTAAAAACCAATGAGTTTCTTGTTTGCACTGCTTCTCCAACAACCTGCTTCAAATGAGAGCTCCAAAAAGTTACTAAAGCTCTCCTCATCCTCAAATTATTGTCCGCTGCAAAAGCTCAACGAGCACTCGAAGTATGTCACCATCATCCCACCTCAAACGAGAGACGCAGCTGCTTCCAAATCTTGAGCGATAATCCCAGACTGAGAGCATCATCCTATTTCTGACACTCCTCAACTTAATCCCTCCATCACATGGTCCGACCCTTATCTGTTGGGCTTTTCATCCAGCCAGAAACACCTGCAAAATAACAAAAAGGTTTTGGTCTACTGCAAACCACAGCCAATCTAAAGATCTCACATGGAGTAAAACTTAACTCCCAACACCAATATATCTAGGTAACTGGAATAATCAACCATGATGCTCATCAGTTCTCTAGGAAAGAAACTCAGTTACAGGATGCACCTCCAATTTCTATTACAGGCATGTGCCCTTTTAGGTCAATTGTATTGCAGCTCAGTAACACCGCTTTCAACTTTGTACTGTGGGTCCTGCGGCTACAATTGAATCAATTTTTGGGGGGATAATTTATGTCATCATAAGACTCCAATTCCAACAATTTTCATATGTTCACTGCACCTAACTGCACCAAGGTGACTTGACAATAATCATTGCTCCCAAGGGGCATGTGAAATATTGTTATATTTTGTTTTCTCCCTTCATTTCATCCTTCTAAAGGTTGTTAACACTCAGAAATGCCCGCCCTGCAAAGCCAAAGGGAGTCCGGAAACACTAAGAAGCACTGTCTCCTCACTTACTTCCTCTCACTTCAAAGTTAATGCTTGCTAACTTGAGGGGGATATCCCTAAACGATCTAGGTACTAACTGCAAATTAAAGAATTATCAGTAAAATCTCGCTGGCCTTGTATAAAATCTGGATCAAATATGGAAATCAGCAAGATAGAAACTCTCTAAAAACTGTTCTGAATGCACACAAACCAATGCAAAAAATTAACACTAAACAAGGACAGGAATCCCAAAGCAAGTACACACTGAAAACATGCTAATAAGATGACAGAATGGAATTTACAGCAAGCTATTATGACTGTTTTAAGGCTGTCTATGCTAAATTAAATGTTGCCTTTGAGTATTTTTTATGTTTTTTAATGTTTTTAAACTTTTCCGATGCACGGGAATTGAGAAAAATGTAAGATTTCTCTCTATTTCTGTGTTAAAATACGAAATTACAGCAAGTTAAGCTTGCTGTAATTAAACAGAAAACTGAATAAATATGACCTAAGATGCCTAAGCTATATGCCCAAAATGCATAAGACGCACAAATTTTTAGATAAAGAAATGGTTTTGCTTTTACGTGAGTAATTAAATGGCTAGAACAAATAGACCAGTGCCTTATGGAGTCAAAAAGATGAAAAAAAGAAAACGAGTAGGGTGGAAAAAATATCCAATTACTACTACTTAAATTCTATCAAAATCGAAATTAAAAGCAAGAGTCTATGAAAAATATAGAAATTCTACACACAAAGAACAAGAGATGGTCGCCAAATAATTGCTTGATTGTCTTTATTACCTAGGGTTGTAGGAAGAACAAAGTCCTTAACAGATCCGGACAAGAAAGAACTCTCCAAGTACAATCGTCCTTAGTTGGATGGGATAGGTACAATCATGATCCAACAAAGAAGTCTCCAACTATCACAGGTATTATATGCTAGCTCTCAATATCACTCTCTCAAGAAAAGAATAAGCAAAGAAGGATGTAAGGCAATAATCAACAAGCTTTGGTGATCAAATCACTCACAGAAAACTAGACCCCCTGCACCTTAATTCTTGTACAATATATAGAAGAATGAGAGAATAAGAATATCTAAGATAGAAAATAGAAAACAGTAGTCTCCATATATAGCACTCCTTTTTTGAGTGAAATAGCATGTGTATGAAGAAACTACTACTCCAAAAGCTCACCCTCCTTCCATTATAACCACCTACAAGAGAATACACTTGTATATGGCTAATTTATTTTTTAATGCAATTTTTTCATGACTAAAATAGAACCTATAAATTTCCTAAGCAGAGAATCCCCTAGAATTAGGTCTTAAATTATGGAAAAAGTGAGGATTAAAAATAGTATGATGAGCTAGGCTAATTTTAGGAAGGAGAAACTTTAAAATAGCAATGTAGGCTCCTCTAGGCCAAGCACTCCTCGGGTAAGGTCACATGGACCCTCTCGACCATGCCAAAATGCAACCAATCCCTAGAATTTCAAGTGCTTAGAATGGCTTGAAATCTGACACTAGCAATGCATGCCATACTGGGTATCCAAAAGTCTGGTCGCCTTGCTAAAAATAGCACCACCTTGAAATCCACTGGAACTCAAACAATAGACAAATCTCCCAACTGGGTCCTCAAATATGTAATCATCCTATCAATTGGACCACTCTCAAACACAGCTAAAAGTAGCAACAACTAGAAATAGAAATTGCTAAAATAGCAACTTCTCAGATTTGCCTAAAACTTGAACTCCATGTACATCTCCCCAAAGGGTATCCAAATCTGTGATCAGATCTCGCAGAAAATAAACCTATAAAAAACAACCAGATCAGACCCTTTGGGGTCTTCATCCTTCCATACCTGCTTTGAATTCCACACTGAACCTGCAAGTATGAGGCACCTGCTGCTATTGAATCACCTGTCCACTTATACATGTGATGTAACCTGTAAACATACCTATATGAATAACTTGTCCAAAAACATGTCCAACCATCTATCCCTAAGTAACAAAAAAATGTGACCATGTGCTAAGTCTGAAAGGCACTCCATGAACCGTTGATGAACCAACCAACCAATCCATCCCATAATATACCCACGAACAAACAAAGATAGGCACTCTAAATGGATTTTGAAGAAGTCCATTCTGGGTGTTAACTGGGGTAAACAAAGTTTACACCAAGTTTCATCTTTTGAATATCAGAAAAACTGTGCCAAGTCTGAAAGGCACTCCACGAACTACCGATGCCACATCGATGAACCAACCAACCAACCAATCCATCCCGTAATATACCCATGAACAAACAAAGATATGCACTCTAAACAGATTTTGAAGAAATCCAATCTTGGTGCTAACTGGGGTAAACAACGTTTATGCCAGGTTTCATCTTTAGCATATCAGAAAAACTGTTACATAAAGCTTGAATAGATAGTACCAACTTCAAACCTAGACTCCCAGTGGCATTGAGCTAGCCAAGGTCAATGTCAAAATTGCATAATTCATTCACCGAACTTCTCAAAATTTCTTGAGACCAAAAACACATTTACAACAAACTCAAGGACCTCAAATTCACTGAACTAAAAATCTTCATTTAGAAAGTCATATGCACCAGGGCATTTAAAGCTATTATAAATTTTGTCAATATTAACTAACGATACACTCCACAATTTTATATCCCAATTTCTGATTTTTTAAGCAAATGTGTCCCTGATTTCAGTTGCTTATGTTATGTATCTTGGTTTCTCAAGAAGCTGTGTCCAAATTATTTAATGATCTCCATAACTGCCAAAATATTTGGACCAAGCAAGATGTTTGCAGCCCACTTCAAAGTGAAGTCTTCAATCAGCCACTAGAAGTGAACTATATCCAACAAGGTTGATGAAAAACAAATCATGTCAGGAACCCTCAATTTGACCTATATCCAACAAGGTTGATGAAGAAAAAGTCATGTCACCAACCCTCTATTTGACCATTGACTCACCAACCGGATGAGAGCTAATGTTGGCTGAATAGTTAGCCTTCCCACCATCAACGTAGAACTTGGCTTGTTCATTGAACTCACCTCCTCCATGCCACAGTAGCTCAACATATCAAAGTTTTGTTTTTACTTCTCTTTGGAAGCATCATCTTGCTTCATTATAGAAGCAGCTTCGTCTTCACTCTCCCTAAGGGTCTTCCCCTATTCAACTTTGACCTCAGCAAATAAAGGATAATAAATTTGTGACTTACCTTCCCTTTGTTGTGTCTTCATCTCTTCCACATCCACCAATCAGAAGAAACCCTATTTTTCCACCCACGGCGATCCCCTTTTTGCTCCTTTTGTTAACAATAACATATCTATTATAACTGAAGACAACATCGAAGTGTTGGCAATGCTTCATAATCAACTAATTGAAAGTAGCTTTTTTTGCAAACCAGGGACATAGAGCCTCTTACCTTTCATATGAACTTGAACAATTCCCTTGCCTTCAACTAAAGACAACAAGATCAAAGTTGTCTACAAAATCAATTTACCAATATTTCCCATTAGTAAAATGTTGTGATGCACCTATATCAATGTACAATCTGTTTTGTTCCCAATGACTCCTTTATCACTAGCCATAAAAACATAAAATTCTTCTTCCTCTTTATGTTCAACTATATTGGTTTGTGTTTTTTGTCCCACAACTATTTCCTACAAAACCTGGCCTTATGCGCTAATAAGGCCACCTTTTATTCACCATTTACATTGCTAATACCAAAATGCTTTCTCCACCTATCCTTCTGCAAAAGATGCTCAACTGCTTAAATGTCATATCATATTTTCAGAAGTAATGTTCAAAAGTTTAAACAAAATTTTCATAGGACAATGATAGACTCTTCAAAGTTATTATTAGCAAACCATCCTCTTCTGTCTTCCTATCTATTGAATTCCACTCATCTCTGATATCTTAAATTTTCAAAGTGATACTGAAGAGAATCATGTTCCTCCATCTTTATTGAAAACAACAAATTCTTTAAAAAGATGTTTTACCTTTGTCTAATGTTTCATGCATGTTCCTTAGAGGCCTCCAAACTCTAAAAGAGTCATCTCCGTATTGAACTTCTCGCTCATTGATCACAAAGAACTTTATCAACCTCCCAATTATTCTCATCATACTTGGATTGAGCCCCTTCAATTGATCTAGATCACAACTCCTTCCCGATACTATTATGTCCGGACTTTTGATGTCCATCCAGCATGATATGGGATAAGCTTGTTGTTACAACAAAATCTAGCACCCCCAACTGATGTAAAATCCTAAGCATCAAGGGGCTAGTTTTGTGCACTCGTGAAGGTTACCCATTGTCACCACAATAGCTCTTCCTCAAACTTTTGGTTGGCTCTTCTCCAACTCAAGGGGGGGCTTCCTTAAAAGATAGGTTTGCTAAGGCTATAGAATGGAGGTATGATTTCTTGAAGAGTTAGACTAAGCAAAACGGGTGGTAGTTGTAGTATCTGAAATAGGATGGAAATCGAAATGAGGGTATGGGAAAGAAAGGAAAGGAAGAGGAGAAACAAGGGAATGAAATGATGAGGGACCAATGCCTACCAATCTAAGGGCTAATGGAGTCATGAGACATTGCAAACATGAATGAACGGATTTACCACCATCAACTATTTTAAGGTAAGCTATGAGGTAGAAAGACTGATTTGACACCTTCCACCCACTTAGATGAAATAATTAGTTTGAAACCTTCATCCATTAGTTTGTACCTAAGGAAAAGTGAACTTGTTTAATACATTAAACCTTGAGATGCTTGCTGGAAATTATGATGTGGAAACTAATCTTTGAGGGCCCACTTTGCCACACATCAAATTAACATAAAGGTGTTGTTATATTAGCTGAATTATCATCCAATCAACAACTAGATATGATAGAAAAAAGGAAACAAAGCAGAAATAAAACAAGAGGGAAAGCCTCCTAATATTGCTTATTCCTAGATGAGTAGTGTTCTCATAAATAGGCCTTTATGTTAGAATGAAAACAAGAAGTTTCTACAACATATTTACAACAAATGAATATCATAGAAAATAACCATACTCCAAAACAACAATACCCCATTTCTTCATTAGTCTTCAAATTTCATACACAAGGGAGTCCAACACCATCATCTCCAAGCTCCAATCTTCAATCACTACTCTCACTCCACAATCCTCCAATTGCCAAATACAAATGAAATGGAGAGAAACTCCTCTTTATATAGAGTGAGTTAAGTCTCTCATACAATAAAATATATTATCTTTCCAACTAACTCCATGACAAGTCAACAAATAGTAAAATATTGTAGAAGTAAGATCCATGGTTGACAATATCAAGACATGTGGATGCTAGCCTCCTCAAGAGAGGTCACCCTCATCCAAAAATAGGCAATGATACCAAGTCAAATACTAAATGGGTCCACATAGAATTCGCCCTCCAAGAATGGATGCATGCAAAATAAATAAAACACTCTTCAATCTAGGATATGCTCAAGGGTTTGTCTAGAAGAGCTCATAAAGTGTGCCCTCCAAGGTGCATGAGAGATATAATTATAAAATATTCCTCCTAGGAGAATACTCCATAACCAACCTCCAAAAATAGAAAGTGGTCCACAAGACGCATGCAACCAATCCACATGTGCAAATACCAAGGCAACAAACTCCATGGATGAATGTGCAAGATGAAGGAGTCAAACCCCAAAATAGTAAAGGGGCAACCTCCAACAAAACAAATCCAAGGAGACAAGGTCAAATTAGGGTTTTGACCATGCCAAAACTCCATGAAATAAATAAACATACACCTCCAAGAATAGCAAGAAGTGTCTTCACAAGTTCACCCTCCAAGGATATGCCCAAAAATAGTAAGATGACCAAGTAAATGCATCCAATGTGCCACCTTCCCCTTCAAGTGTGAAAAGGAAGCCAATGAAGTAGGGTGCACAAGCTATTAACCTTAATCTGGATAAATTAGATTAATTTAACCATTGAATAGTTAAATCACCCTCAACATGTGTGCACAAAAGTTTGCTCAAATATAACCATAGTCACCCTCCAATTAGTCACCAACAAATTAAATCACCATGAACATGTGTGCCAATGAGGGGTGCACTCTAATAAAATGTTGTACCATGTAAATAAAAGATGTTCTCCCTAGCAAAAACCCACCATGATAACAACAAAACATAAATCCCAAACAAAGATGCACCACCACTAAGGAATTATTACATCAAAAGTCATCATCCAACCTTGGGAAAAAAAAGTTAGATCACCATCAAATCATATGTAGTGCCCCCCTCTAACTCAAACTTATGAAATAACACATCAATGAAGGTATTAACATCATTAAACACATTTCCCCCTAGGTGAAATCTAGCAAAAGTTACATCATTAAGTTAAATCACCTAGGAAAATCCCACAAAGGCAAAATGAATCATCCCACCATAGTAACATCATAAGAGAAAGGGACATAAAAAATGCTAACCCATCCAATCATCAAGTATGTTCCCCATCACACATCCAACACATGAGGACCATGTAGAACACCCCATTCTAGTGACACCAATATCATACATCAACCCACCAAGTCACTAGGAAATATCAGCAACAATGTCATGAAACATCTACCTCCTACCACCATCATCATCTAACCCTTTGGAGAGATAGAACCATCATCTCCATATCCAAGATAAGCATATATACCAAACCACCATAATGAGATAGTATGTTCCACATCCATCAAAAGTGCAACCAAGGGGTGATCAACAAGGCAAGCACATGTGGGAAGACCACCAAGCAACAAGCACAATCATCCAACCAAGGAGAAGTCTCCCAACCAAAGACCTCCATCAAATGATATGAAGCCATGAAGATGAATCCCACTAAGTCAATCCAGTAGCTCCAAGGAACCAGTAGCAAATTTCCAACAATGTGATGAAAATCACAAAGTGGAATCTCATACAATATGAGGTGTAACACTAGCCATGCTTATATATATCAAATACATAAAAAAACTATGAAATTTACCTCTTCATCGTCATTAGAAGTCAACATTTCTTAGTCCTACTACTGTCCCACACACCAATGAAGTCAATTAAATCCCTACTATTGTAGTGATGCCAACACTGTTCACAAACTAAATTTGTTTCAAAAATATTTTCACTCATAAAATATTTATCTTCCACAAAACACAGTTTTTGTTTTGGACTAAAGAAATTTGCCAAACTTACTTAACATGACAATCAATCCTGCAATAAATATACTTCTACACTTATAATAAAGTCTTGTTTAAATTCAAAGTAACTTGCAACCTAGGAAACAGGATTCATGGGTTAGAACTTAGGGCTTGCATGTCCCAAATCTGTGTGTCAGACATGAGGATTCGTAGACATACAGATCCTACATGCCCAACATGTATGGGACACATATCCTATGTTGGATGTGCATCCACACTGTCAAACACTCAGGCACAAGGTGTCCTAGCATATCCAACACTCAAGAGACCAAAAAAATTGTGTGGATGTGTCCCAACGTGTCAAAAAATGTGTCCCAACACGTGCTTAATGTAGTTCCAATTTCTAACTATTCAAAAATAAATTACATCTTTATGTCTATTTTATTTCTATAATTTAATATTATTTAAAATTATATGTGTGTGTATCCCCCACATGTCCTTTCTAGGGGGTTTACATATCTTTTTCGGACACTCGAATCCTTGTGGCCTCCTGTCAAGTTATTTAGCTTTCAATAAATTATGTTTCTCTCATGGCACATCTAGGTGAACTAATTTACTTTTGTGCTCAAGTCGACTCAATTCATCTACAAACATCAACACAGTTTGTCGGCCACATTTGTCGTGAGTCCACCATTTGTGCTCAAGTCAACTTGATTCTCTTACGAATCTTTGAATTTGCCTTACAACCTAGTCATCGCTTTTGCGGCTTCGTTCTTGCGGCTATGTTCTACGCATTGAATAGAGCAACCTTAACAACTTGCATGATGCTCCAACTACACACTAAATGTGCCCTCTGATTATGCCTCTCCTATTAATACATGCCTAGATTGTGCCCATAATGATCCGCTCTTCTATCAAGTCTTGGTAGTTACAAGTGTATAAAAAAATGCAAACTTTTGTTCTAGTTTCCCTACCTTTTTCCTTTATTCGTGGCTTCTAATGCCTGGCATGCCCTTCAAAATGCCTCATGTTTTACCTCCTATGGCCTCTTCACAGCAATTGGTCACTTGGTCTCTAAGAGAGGGGTGCATTGTCTTATTGCATGTGTTGTTCTAAACATGCTTTGTCGCTAAGAGAGGTGTGCGGATGTGTCCCAACGTGTCAAAAAATGTGTCCCAGCATGTACTTGATGTAGTTCCAATTTCTAACTATTCAAAAAAAATTACATCTTTATGTCTATTTTATTTCTATAATTTAATATTATTTATTATTTAAAATTATATGTGTGTGTATGTATCCCACATGTCCTTTCTAGGGGGTTTACATATCTTTTTCGAACACTCAAATCCATGTGGCCCTATGTCAAGTTATTTAGCTTGCAGTAAATTATGTTTCTCTCATGGCGCATCTAGGTGACCTAATTTTCTTTTGTGCTCAAGTCAATTCAATTCATCTATAGACATCAACACAGTTTGTTGTGGTGAGTCCACCGTTTGTGCTCAAGTCAACCTGATTCTTTTATGAATGTTTGAATTTGCCTTATGGCCTAGTCATCCCTTTTGCGTCTTCGTTCCAATTACTTGTGGCTATGTTCTCCACATTAAATAGAGCAACCTTAACACCTTGCATGATGCTCCAACTACACACTAAATGTGCCCTCTAATGGATGCCTCTCCTATTAATACATGCCCAGATTGTGCCCATAAGGACTCTTCTATCACATCCTGATAGTTACAAGTGTATAAAATGCAAACTTTTGTTCTAATTTCCCTACCTTTTCCTTTATCCGCGGCTTCTAATGCCTAGCATGTTGTTCAGAATGTTGAAATATTGTAACTTCGAAGAATATTCTATCTGAGAGAGAGTTGAATAATATTATTATATTATATTTAATTAGGCCTTATTGTGCCTTAGCAAAAGTCGGCCCTATTGTGCCTTGACAGTTAAATGTAAATTAAGAGGGTAAAGTGACAAGTCGGCCCAAACCTAATTATAGGCTGGCCAGACCACTATTTATAAGAGAGGCCAACACCTCATTTGGACACACTCACCATCTAGCCCTGCAGTGCACAAGTCTTGGAGGAGTAGTTGCTGCAACTGGGGGTGACGTCAAGGAGGGTTCTTGGTCTATGTCTTGGTATTTCTTGGTTAAGTGGTGCGCTACTCTTCCTAGTGAAGGAGTAGAGGAGGATCTTTTGTTCGGTCTTTGGTCTATCTATATTGAGGAAGTTTTGCTGGGTTTTCTCCCCCATGAGGGTTTCCCAGGATAATCTGTGTGTCTCTATTGTTTCTGTGATTGTCTCTCTTTCAGTGATCTTATTTATGCAGCTAATGTGCTAAATGATTATAATAATACAGAAGAACCGTAACTGATAGTTGTATAAGTAAAACTTCAACACATAATGCCTCATGTTTTACCTCCTATGACCTCTTCACAACAATTGGTCACTTTGTCTCTAAGAGAGGGGTGCATTGTCTTATTGCATGTGTTGTTCTAAACGCACTTTGTCTCAACAGAGGGGTGCATTGTCTTATTGCACGTGTTGTTCTAAACGCACTATGTTCTCACATGGATTTGCATTTTCAAAAATGACTCATATGAACCTATACACATTGTCATCAACCCTCACAGTGTCACCTTCACCCAACAAGTAATCACATGCCCTTCCATTGTGGCCACTATGAAACTATCGTGGCCACCAATCCTGCAACTACTTCATAGCCTACACCTCTCTTACGGTTTCAATTTTGAAATCTTTGCTAACTAAAACTTTAGGAAACAATATAAATATTGATTATGATTTTCAATAATTAAAAAGAGTTAATCTTTCCAAGTCTACCTAAAGTTTTGAATTTCCATAACATTGTCTCAAGATCAACACCTCCTCTATCATTTAGCTTGTGTGAGAGAAATGCCTTGTTCCAACAAAATCGTCTCAATATCAGCTCCTTCTCTTATGTCTAACTCACGTGTAAGCAATCCCTCAGTTCGTTAATAATCAATGCAATTCCTAGGCCTTCACCTAGGCCTTCACCTACTTTCTCCTCCGCACTTCCTTATCATGGCTCCAATACCATGTCATATTTACACACAAAGAATGTAAACAAGAATATGCATATCAATAAGAGAGAGAGAGAGAGAGAGAATAATTGTTTAATTAATGAGTGATGCAAAGTCATAGTAGGTGAGAGTGGATAGAGAGATAAATGGATAGATTTTATTAGACGTCCAACATGATCTATGGGACAGAAGTTGCAATCGTAAGAGGCCATGCCTTGGCAAAGATAAAACAAGAAAAGTAAATTCAAAAAGTAAAAGACTACTAAGATTATTATAGGAGGAGGCCCCTATCGAGGCCCTAGGCTACTTAGTTGAGTAACCTTTGTGAATACCTAATCACTTAAGTCATAATTCCATCACTTTATTTAAAGAGACTCTAACTAGGTCATTTATTATGACTTTACAACAAAATTACATTTAACGTACACCTAAGTCTAATTGGATCACGTTGTGGCTTAGTGGTTGGGATGGGGCACCGCCATGCACACAACCCAGGTTCAAAACTCGACAGGTGTAGAGCCCTTGTGTGTGTACATGAGGGAAGGTGTTTGACCTCTCAAAGTTGGTTTTACACTGAATCACCACATCTACCTCCATGTCCAAAAACAATCTGCAAATTTCAATAGTGTTCTTGTGACATTTCTCTATCTGCGCGTTCACAACAATGTTTGGCACATCCACATCTATAAAATGTTGCACATTAACACAATATTGATTTAATTGTGGTATACCTTTTTGGTTTCTATGTGCCATATTACATGATACATCTGCAAAAAATATTGTTTTTTGGCATCATATTTTCTACTAGTAACAACAGCCTCTAGTGTGGCATTTTTGTTCCTTCAATGCTAGACTCTACACCCTTCTTCTAGGCTTCCTCTGGTGTAGCCTTTCTCTTTCTTCAAAGCACTGCTCCACGCTCTTCTTCCAAGTTTCTAGCATCACTCATAGTCTGTTTTTTCCCATTTGCACAAACCTACAATATTGTCCAACAGGGTCCTTATTTGTGGGCTTCATGCAACATTCTTCAACAGATTTATAGTCTGCATTTTTTCCGTCTGCACACTCAAGCACTATTCTCCAACAAGGTCCTTGCCTGTGGGCTTCTTACAATGTTCTTCAACAGATTTCATGGGATTCCTACAATATTCTTCAATTGATCTCGTGCTCCATGTCATCTAGCATCCATGCTCTATTCTAGGCGTCCTTGTTAATGGGTGTGCTTTGTGCTCTTCATTGTTGCAAGGTGTCTCTTCCTTGCCTAGCATTTATGCCTCTCATTCCTCATTGGCCCACATCATCACATGTCTACATATATCAAATATGGGCATCAACTCTAAAACAATGTTTTTGAAATATTTGTGTGCCCTATGGTGTTTCTCCTTTGAATAATTTCACAATGACATTCTTGCCCTTGCTTTTCATGAAACTAAAATGCTTGAAATTGTGACGGATCTTTTTCACTTGAACATTTTTGTCGCCTACATATAAACTTCAACGATTTTGGTATATCCTCTCTCACTACCCAATTGCTTTCAAGGAACTTTGCCATCGTTTTCAATGTGACAACCATTTTCTTTATGGGCTTTCAAAGACTTCATTTTTCAAATATGGCACTTGTTTCCTTTGTGGTCTTTTAAAATGCTACAAAATAATGTTAAATCTCCTAAAATTTCGAGCTTATAGAATTTAATAAATATTTCACTTGCCCTTTTACTACTTCTACTTGTGCCTATGATCAAAATTTTAAGGGGGAGAGGAGTTCAAGTGGGACCGAAAGTTTGAGGGAGAAAGGAGTTCAAGTGGAACCAAGTTCAAAAAATAAGCCACTAAAAAAGGGGGAGCAAGCCCGAATCATCCTCATAATCAATAATGTGGATATCTATACCAAAGGCCTATTGGCAGTGTCCTTGAGAGTCTGGGTCGAGCTAATAGGCCCAAGGGGCTAATCCTAGGGGGCATTAACCTAGTTCCCACCAAGAGGGAGGTGGAGTTCGAAGAAAGCGTTACTCAAACTCACTACATCTCATCTAAACATTGTGCTTCATATAATTTCCTTTTAGCTTTTGTTGCCAAGATTTTTAACCGATTTTTCTTGTGCTATAGGCATTTTGCTTTCATGAATGTCTTAAAAATACTAATTCAATTCACAAATTTAAATTCTCATTGGGGTTTATGTTGTTGGAAAATATGCAAATCAAATATTACGAAAAGAGCCTTTATTAAAATAGATATCATTTTACATTATCATTTACAAGTTCAATAGTTGGCCTATCAGACTTTTATAACCACTAACATAACACTAATAAAAAAGTTGGTGATTATAAACCTTATTAAACACTCACATAATGTACTAATTTTGACAATAGGTAGGGTCACTGAGGACCCTTATGTTACATCAACATTATTTTTACATTATTATCCTCACTGCCCCTTAACTTGAAAAACCGGATTTTTCCCACCCTTAATTTAAGGCTCAAAAACTTTTAAAAGGGAGGACTCAAACAACAATTATAAAATTGACAAAATGACTATAACTATCTGATGACCACATATGGGTCCACCTCCATCCACTGGGGCATCTGGGTGACTAGCCACAAATAACGATGCTCGATGGTTCTCTAAGTAGGTCAATTATGTACATGTTATTGTTAGTGTATTTAATCTTGACTTGTGACCCTCAATGGCCAACTTATGGTCCCATCAGGTTACAATAGTGACCCTCTAGTGGTCAACCTATGGTCTCATTGGGTTGTTGGTGGGTGACCCTAGTGGTCCCACATTTAAGGTTAGGGCTCAATTTACTTATAATCTAATAGTTATCAATAAATGGGTGTCGCAAACCCTTCTATCGACTTGTATCAAGTACAATCATTCATTCATTGTTTATACATTGAATATAACAAAGTTACCAACCTAAATCAATTGTCTTGGGATTTTTGGGGCTTTTTGTGTGAAGTCTCACATCGTGCATGTCATTCTTCTAAATCTCAACATGGTATGAGGGATTAGACTCCCCAACCCTCACCACTCATGCATAAGCTCGTTTGCAGAAATATATTTTATTATTTTTCCACTCCAAAAAGGATCATGAAGTATTTGGGTTTCCAAGAGGT
Source organism: Picea engelmannii (assembly GCA_009831015.1). Classification (NCBI taxonomy): domain Eukaryota; kingdom Viridiplantae; phylum Streptophyta; class Pinopsida; order Pinales; family Pinaceae; genus Picea; species Picea engelmannii. Next base: position 465,883 of record ML778959.1, read on the forward strand.
TACGTTCTAAAGGACTCTCCATTGAGAGCTTGTACACACATTTTATTAAAGGTCAAGTAATCCACTTTTTTTTATTTCTTTGGTTTGTGTAGAGAATTATATTATTTGTTGCACTTTTACAATAGTGCATTTTCAATTGAAGTTAATCAAGGTGAGGGCCCCAAAGTGCACCTCGATCCTCTCAACTTTAAACCACTACTACAGTCAAGATTGCAGCCCAATGTTGCTCTTCAGCGCCCGTGGCTTGCATCTCATTTTGCTTGTTGCAAATTGTAGAGGCCCTTAATAATCTCTCATCATTGCACTACAAATTCAGCAAACAAGGAGCATGTGGCCCTCTCTAAGGCCCTGAAGCCTATGAATTCTCTCCTACAACCAATGCAAACATCAAGTTCAGTGAAGCTCACATAGCATATAGATCACACTCCCGCACACCACATTGTGGCCACATACTATACCCCTCCCTTTAGTGCTCTCAACATGCCCACAACTACATCTACAAGTCATGGCCTTCAACAAAACTCGACAAGACTATTTGCGGTATGTGACTGCACCTATAGGCCCATCCAGTACAACAACGCGTGTTGCATGTTGCAAACCATAGCGGGCTCGATGACGAAGTTGTAGATTCACTCGTCAAATTACCCTCACGGCTCTCTGTGATTTCAAGGTTTTATTCAAACTACAACAAATTTAGTATGGTTGTTTCAGCAGTCCACGATCCACCTCCTCCTACAGTGAACTCAAGTATGCAATATGATTTTTCCTCAAGTATGCAGTATGATTTCTCTTATATATTTTTATTTTTTGTGTATCACAAGAAACGCTAAAAGAGTTGGTAAAAGAGTTTAGATGGTAGACAACAAACCCAAGTTCAAGTCTCCTTGACTATTATTTCACAAAGAAAATAAAAGGTGATTATTTATTTAAAACAAAAAGTGACTTTAAAAAAAAGATAAGTGAATTTATTTTTAATAGGGGAAATATACACCCTTTAAAAAGGTAACTATACAATTTTCTTTTGCATTATCTTTTTCTAAAGGGTGATTTCATCTTGCAAGAAAAGTAACTTTGTTTAAGGGAATGATACACCTCCTTTTTGCACTCTCTTTCCTTGAAAGAGCCCTCACACTTTGTGTGCCCTACTTGGATATTTGGTGGCAACTTTTGGTGTTTTCTTGCGATTGTTTGATGTCCTTGTTGTAATGTTCCTAAGCAGATTTGCTAGGAACTTCGGTGATTTTCTGATTTTGTTTGTTTTTTTTTTGCAGGGTTTTATTTCAGGAAATTGTGCTCTTGTGAAGGGTTTAAAGCATATAGAAGACAGTAATAAAGTAGATCACAAGATATAAGAGACACACAACAAAATATTTCAGAAAAGCTTCAGATCTGACCTTTATTTAATATAATAAGTTGATCTTCCACACATAGATCTGCAAATCTATTACAAGAGAATAAGATAAAGAAGTCACGGATGCATGCGCCCTTCAGATACAATAATATAGAGAAATAGGACCTCCAATATCCCCCACAACTGGATGAAGTTAGACACAAGATCAAGTTCTTCCCCTGGTAAGCTATAACCTTCAGATCTGGTACTGGTGCGCCCCCCACTGGCTGGAAAAGCTAGAGATTTCAGCCTCCTTGAAGATGACCACCAAAATCTATGGAAATACAATCAAACTATAGATCATGAGTTGTAGATAACATATGGAACAAGTTTGGGGTCAAACCCTCTGATAAAACCTTCCAACTCATTGCCTCCTCAAGGAATGGTGCACCCTCCTTCAGCCAATGCGCCCATCTGAAGAATAAAATAGATATGCAGAAGATAAACCTCCAATAGTTGATGCAAAGGGGTGCTATGGAGCCAACAATCACTTCTGGGGTGTATTCGCCTGTGGATCTAGCCTCCTCCAAGCAAATTGAATACTTCTTCCTCCACTAGTGGCCCAACCTGCTAGAAAACGCTTCAAACTGCGGCTTGCTTGCACACACGACTCCTGAATTGAATCTAGACTGAATAGAATGGTGAGGGAGGAATCTTTCACCTCCTTGGCCAAGCTTGGACCAGGAACTGAGGAATCTTTCACCTCTTTGTTGGTCTCTAGGGTTTCTTGACTCAAAACCCTCAAAAAGTAAGTTGCATAGCTCAAGTGATCTCAATAGAAGAATAGCATGAATGAGGAATGAGGTGCCCTCCTCTCACTTTTATATCTCCATCTTCTAATTCTTTGTTGAGTTACTTTATGATTTTCACTAAGGTTATTGTTTTTAATTTCTTCTTAAGTCAATAACCCTTTTTTCCTTTTCATCCAGTCACTTTAATAAAATATCATTAAATCACCTAGTGACATCTTTAGCGCCTCCTACCCCTTTTTCTTCTTGGACTATAGTCTAGAGGGGTGACTAAACTACTAAGTCCTCCATGGTCTTGTCAAGGAGAGGGGAACATTACAATCTCCCCTACTGGAAATTGCTTGCCCACAAGCAATTATGTACATGTTTGTTGTAGCACTTGTTCACTCTCCCAAGTTGCATCTTCTATAGGCAAATTCTTCCATCTGACCAAGTACTCCTTGATATCCATGTTCCTTAGTTGTTTCGCCCTTACCTCCAAGACCTCCTCTGGGATCAAAATCAAGTGTCCCTCTTCATCAACTAAAGGTAGATCTTCATTAGCTACAAAATGTTGCCCCAAAGCCTTTTTTAGGCAAGATACATGGAAAACATTGTGGATTTTGCTCTCCAGTGGTAATTTTAGTTCATATGTAACTTCTCCAATTCTCCTTTGCACTTCGTAGGGCCCATAGAAGCATGGTTTGAGTTTATCAACTCCACTCTTCTTATTAGATGCGTGTTTGTATGGCTGCAGTCTTAAATAGACCAAGTCCCCTACCTCAAAAGTACGCTCCACCCTCTTTTTGTCAGCATATAATTTCTGTTGGTTTTGAGCTCTATGCAAATTGTCTTTGAGTTCTTTAAGGATGTCTTGACTTTCCTATATCCATTCTTTGACCATAGGAGCCTGCTATCTCCAAACACAATTTCAACAAAAGTAAGGGGATCATAATTGTACAAAGCTTTGAAAGGAGACATACCAATGGATAAATGATGAGTGGTGTTGTAGCAATACTCCCCCAAATAAAGCCATTTGACCCATGCCTTTTGTTGCCCTGCTACATAATTCCTAAGGTAACCTTCCACCCATTTGTTCACTATTTTTGTTTACCCATCTCTTTGTGGATGATAGCTAGTGCTAGGAGTCAACTCAGTACCCACCAATCTAGACAGTTCTTGCCAAAAGATGCTCATAAACTTGTTGTCCCCGTCACTCACAATTGTCTTGGGTAGTCCATGCAACCTGAAAACCTCCCTGAAAAATAATTCAACTACCTGAGATGCGCTATAGTCCATGGTGATGGCATAAAAGTGGGCAAACTTGGTCAAGCAGTCTACCACCACAAATATACAATATTTCCCCTGTATCCTAGGAAGCCCTGTAATGAAGTCCATAGATATGCTTTCCCACTTGCGCTCTAGAATGGGAAGAGGCTGTAATAGATCTGTCGGGTGACTATGCTCATCTTTATTCTGCTGGCAAGTAGTACACTCCCTGATGTAGCGCATGACCTCTCCCTTGAGACCCTTCCAGGGAAACCTTTCCCTTATCTACCTGTATGTCTTAAGAAACCCTTGGTGCCCTGCTACCGATGAGTCATGGAATGCCTAAAGCACTTTCTTCTTGAAAGAAGATTCTGGAACTAAATAGATCCTGCCTTTGTAATAAATAATATCATCAATGATCTTGTACCTGTTATCCTGTGATTGCCCATCCATCAACTCACACGCAAATTTGTTTTTAAAATATTCCACCAATAGAAGAGATTTCCAATCCACTGATATTTTGGTCATGGAATAGGCTGAGGGCCTTCTAGACAAAGCATCTGCCACTACATTATTCTTTCCCTTGACATATCCTATGTCAAAGTTATATGCTTGGATCTTGCTTACCCATTTTTGTTGCCTCTCATTAAGGTCTTTCTGCGCAAGGAAGTACTTGAGGCTCTTATGGTCTGTTCTAACCACAAATTTCGCTCCAACTAAATATTGCTTGAATTTGGCCAAAGCGTGCATTACGGCTAGCATTTCTTTATCATAAATGGTGTATAGTAGCTTAGGACCCCTCAACTTGCGACTTTCATAGGCAATAGGATGCCTATTCTGCATGAGCACAGCTCCAACACCTTCACCAGATGCATCACACTCCAATATGAAAGGTTGAGAGAAATCAGGTAGAGATAACACAGGACAAGTACTCATCACCTTTTTCATTTTATCAAATGTTGATTGAGCTTCATAACTCTACTCAAATGCTCCCTTCCTGGTCAAATCAGTCAGGGGTGCGCATAGTTGGAAGAATCCCTTGACAAACTTCCTATAATAGTTGCAAATGCCAAGAAAGCTTTTGAGTTATGTGAGTGTTTTGGGTGTGGGCCAATTAATGATGACCTGAATCTTCTCTTGATGAACCTGTACCCCTTTTGCTCCAATAATTTGTCCCAAGTAAAGGACCTCTGTCATTCCAATTTCACATTTTGACTCTTTGGCATATAAAGACTGCTTCTCCATGATGCCCAAGATCTCATCCACATTTTTGAGGTGGTCCTCCCAAGTCTTGTTGTAAATCAGCAAATCATCAAAAAGACAAGCAAGCATTTTCTTAGTTGCTTGTTAAACACGTGGTTCATGCAGGACTGAAAAGTGGCTAGTGCATTGGTCAAACCAAAAGGCATGACAAGGAACTCATAATGTCCAAAGTGGCATCTAAAGGTTGTCTTATGTATGTCTTGTTACCTCATCTTGATCTGATGGTATCCAGAGCACAAATCAATTTATGTGAAGTATACTGCACCATGTAGTTTATCCAACAGTTCATCTATCTGGGGAATGGGGTATCTGTTCTTGATAGTTCTCTTATTCAAGGCTTTGCAATCTATGCACATGCGCATAGTCCCATCCTTCTTCATTACCAACACAATTAATGATATGAATGGGCTTGAACTTGGCCCGATATGCCCCATGGCTAGCAATTCTTTGATGGCACTTTCTATCTCATCCTTGTGCTTCTTGGGGTGTCTGTAAGGTGTAGTGATGATTGGTTTGGCCCCTTCTTCCAATTCTATAATGTGTTCAAACCCTCTGTCTGGTGGTTGACCTGGGGGAATAGGCTCAATGACCCTTTTATGCTTATGAAGAATCCTTTGTATATCTGGAGGGTATTGTTTGTTTCTCCCATCATTTGTGTCCATGATGAAATATTCAGCTGCATAAACTATCTCTTCACGCCTAAATATGGCATGCATTTTCTTGGTTGTCACAACTCTAGGTGAATCCCCTGTCATTCCCTTAAGCATGGCTCTCTTCCCTTCTTCTGAGTTGAAGGACATTTCCATGGTTTTGTAATTGGTAGTAATTGGCCCCAAGGTGCTAAGCCACTGCACACCTAATATGATATTGGTGTCAGGAACAGGGTTACCTTTCGATCTTCATAATTCAGTGCAGATGGCCTAATTTGTAATCATAACTATTTGGTCATGACTCATGTTAATGTTGACAGTTGCTAGATGATTGATTTCATTCCATAACTTAATGGTCTACTTTCTATTATATGGCTTAAAAATGTGTATGTTGGTTTGTAAGTTTGTAATTGCTAGATTCTAGATGGTTGATGCTCGAATGATTAATCATTGATGTACTACTACTTACTACTATGGATGCCATTTTAATGTTACAATGTACAAATAAGCATGTTTTCATACATTCTGCAACTAATTTGTCTTTCTGCATTTTTTTTAAATATAAACGCAATATATATAAAAAATTATATATATATATATAATAGACGCTTCACTTCCGAGGATTTTTTGAAAATGACGCTCCCGACGCTTCGCTTCCTAAAAACGCTCCCGCTTCGCTTCACGCTCTGGCAACATTGGTCAGGAATATCTACTACATAAAAATCATGTGTCAAGGTGTATCTACCCAAGGTCAAACTCATCTGTAGGATGTACGTATCACAAGCCATAGTACAACACCCTCCTGCTACCTCAACCAGAAAGCCTTCAAAATCAATTGTAGGAATATGTCTCCTCTCTACCATAGCCATATCAATAAAATTATGAGAAGCTCCTCCATCTATCAGCAATGTGGCCCTTTGTCCTTGGACAACTCCCTTCATCCTGAAAGTGTTAAACTTAGGCAACCCACTCATAGAAGCAATAGTAACTTTCTTGAGCCCACTATCATGATGTAAGGGTGCCTCATCACCTTGCGCATGCAAGGCTTCTTCTTCCTCCTTGTGGTTTGCTTGAATAGTATGAATAGCTCCACCCTCTTCATCATCTGTTTCCTCTTCACTATAAGACACCACTTCTACATAATGGATTTTTCCTTTGCCCAAACACCTATGACCTAGTTGTCATGGTTCTTTATAAGTGAAGCATAATTGCTTCCTTCTTAATTCTCTTCTTGTGGCTTCATCCAACTTTCCCTTGCCTTTGTCCACTGGTCTAGTATCTTGGGCCTTTGGAATGATGGGAGGCTTGGGTATAAATCTGTTTCTGTTAGCTGCTCCAACTAAATCTCTGGTGCGCTCAATGGCATCCTATAAGGTTACAAGCTTAAAAGCCTTAACCCATCCTCACACAGGTTTAATCAGACCTTCTATATACATCATTAGTAATCTGGGTTCTAACACATCAGGAACCATAACCAACACTCTCTGAAACTCCTCAATAAAGGCTTCAGCTAATCCTGTCTGCTTAATCTATGTAAGCTCCCTGAAATTAAGTTATGGATCCTCTTTGTCAAACATGTCAATGAGCCTCTGAGTGAAGTCACGATAAGAAGTGACATGCTCATGTCCCAAGGTGGTCGTCCCATGAAACCACCAATCATGCGCCTTTCCCATCAAGTACAGTGTTGCATACTTGATGGCATTCCCTTCCTCCATGGTATTCAATTGGAGGTAAGCATCCATCTGTTGCACCCATGTTGTGGCTGAAATTTGATTTGATCCATCAAAGGTTGGCAACTCCATCCTAGCTACCTTGTGCCCAAGTTCACTATCACCTCTAGAACAATCCTGGGATCTTCTTTTAAACTTCAGGTAGAAATACTCCCCCATGGAAACCTGTCTCCTGAACCCCATGCTCATGGCGTTGTACTCCCTTTCTACAGACTCCCATTCATCCCCTAAACTTTCTTGATTCAAGGCATTATTCTCCCTTCTTTGTGCATCTAGAAAGGTAGGCATGTACGGTATAGGAGCGGCCCTGCTAGCTGTGTGAGATTGAGTTGGCAAACCTTCATTCAGTCTATGCCCTTCTGCATGGCCTTTATGTATGGACTCCTCATGATTTCCATTCCCCCTTTAAGATCCACTAGCATCATGATTTCCACCAAATAGGGGTGGATCTTTACCATGTCTTTGCTCCATCAAATATTGAGAAAGAATACCCTGATGTTTACTTTGTTCTTCCATCAAAGCCACCATTCTCTCCTGCCCTCTTTGGAAATTTGCAAAGGATAGTTTGAGTTCTGCCTGTCCCAAAGATAAATGGTTTTGCATCTCTTCAAGGTTGCGCTGCATAATAACCTAGTTGTTTTGTAGTGCATCGTTCATTACCTGAGTTACCCTTTCGGCCAAGAAAGATGCCTCTTCTGATGTTGCATTTTCTGTTTCATGAGTTTCCCCCATACTTGTTGATATTATGGTAGTTGCAGGAGGTATTTACCTCCACGTGTGAACTTGACGAGAATAGAAGACTACGAGAAGCAAGAGAAACCCTAATGAGTTGGCTAATAACCCTAGATGTCTTGTCGGCTCAAGAAGATAATTTATATTAGGTTATTAGCCTCCAAGAGAAGAAGTCGACCAGAAATAATAATAATATAYTGAACAGACATGTACCCAGAAGGAGAAGTCGGCCCCAGCAAATCTGGCAGAACCACTATAAATACAGGGCGCCAATTCTCATTTAACACATCTCAGAATTGCAAAGAGCAACTGGTGYGCACGTGTGGAGGAGAGTTGCAAGTGCAGCTGCTACAGCAACCAGTTTCAGTGTTGGCTTGGACTATCTCTTGGCTAGGGTTTGGACTATCTGATCAGCTATTGTTGGTGTGCTATCATTGGAGGAAGATGTGCTACACCTTGTTTGGCTATCTAGCCTAGGGTTTGCTTTCGAAGTAATTCTCAGTCAAGGTTAAGGTGCTCGGAGGGTGGCTTCGACCTATGGTTGGGTGACGAGGGTATCGTCAATGGTAAAACGAGCACACAATCTTCTATATTCTAACAATACTGACCTCTGGCTCTTCTCCTTCAGGAATACCTGATACAGGTTGTCCCCCATGGCCTGTCCTCCTGGTCATTAGTTTTTTTATCACAGGATGACGAAGGAATTCACTCTTATACCACTATAATGTTCCCAAGCAGATTCGCTAGGAACTTAGGTGATTTTCTGATTTTGTTTGTTTGTTTTTGCAAGGTTTTACTTCAAGAAATTGTGTTATGGGTGTCTTATGAAGGGTTTAAAGCATATAGAAGACAGTAATGAAGTAGATCGCAAGATATTAGAGACACACAACAAAATATTTCAGAAAAATCTTCAGATCTGACCTTTATTTAGTATAATAAGTTGATCTTCCACACATAGATCTACAAATCTGGTACAAGAGAATAAGATAAAGAAGCCACAGATGCATGCACCCTTCAGATACAATAATATAGAGAAATAGGACCTCCATGATCCCCCACAACTGGATGAAGTTAGATACAAGATCAAGTTCTTCCCCTGGTGAGCTATAACCTTCAGATCTGGTACTGGTGCACCCCCCACTGGCTGAAAAAGCTAGAGATTTCGCCCTCCTTGAAGATGACCACCAAAATCTATGGAAATATTGTCAAACTGTAGATCGAGAGCTGCAGATAACATATGGAACAAGTTTGGGGTAAACCCCCTGATAAAAGCTTCCAACTCACTGCCTCCTCAAGGAATGGTGCACCCTCCTTCAGCCAATACGCCCAACTGAAGAATAAACTAGATATGCAGAAGATAAAACTCCAATAGTTTATGCAAAGGGGCGTTATGGAGCCAACAATCACTCCTGGGGTGTATTCCCCTGTGGATCTATCCTCCTCCAAGCAAATGGAATACTTCTTCCCACCCAACCTGCTGGAAAACACTTCAAACTGCGCCTTTCTTGCACACACAACTCTTGAACTGAATCTAGACTGAATAGAATGGTGAGGGAGGAATATTTCACCTCCTTGGCCAAGCTTGGACCAGGAATGAAGGGATCTTTCACCTCTTTGTTGGTCTCTAGGGTTTCTTGACTCAAAACCCTCAAAAC
>ML778960.1:33814-62987 GCA_009831015.1 Picea engelmannii
GGAAAGAGATGGATGTCGTCGATGGAGACTTGTGCAGGGGTTAAGCACTGCAAGACAAGATGTCTTTTCCACTTCCAAACGTTGGATAAAAATATGCGTCATGAAGCACCAAGCTTGCATTTTGAGACTTTACACTATAATTTTATTTTCTCATGCTATAATAACCCAATTTAATCAACTAAGGGTATATTTTGAGATCCCCTTTCAATTTTATTGAGACAAAAATTACCTAACCTATCTCCTAACCTAGGCATCTAACACATTTAAAAAAAATTATCATGATTAGACAATATGATTCAAACTAATTTTATTTTGATGCGGTTTTCTTGTTTTTCTCCTTTTCTATTTTTATTTTCTTTTATTTTCTTTCTTTCTTTCTTTCTTTAATACCCTCTTTTCATTTTTTCTATTTTTATCTTCTTCTCTTTCTTTTTGGAAATCATTTGCAGAATGAAATATTATTTACAACATAAAATCATTGAAGGATGAAATTTCAATCACCATATGATCCTATGAAATATAGGACTCTAACAACATCCATGTCATTTCCAATTAGCAACATGTCATCGACATACAATGATGCATATATCAAATTCCCACCTTCTTCTTTGGAGTATCTGCAGTGATCAAATTTTCTTCTCACAAACCCCAAACTAAGGATGTATGTGTTGAGATTTTGGTACCACATCCTTGGTGATTTATTTAGACCATAAAGGGATATTTTTAGTTTGCGCACCAAATATTTATTTCCCTTTACTACAAACCCTTCATGTTGTTTCATGTAGATTTCTTCTTCCAGGTCCCCATGTAGGAACGTTGTCTTCAAATCCATTTGTTCTATTTCCATATCAAATGTTGCAGCCCAAGAAATTAGTATTCTAATGGAAGTTAATTTTTCAACAGGGGAAAAAATCTCACTGAAGTCGACTCCTTCGACTTGGGAATATCCTTTCGCTACCAGTCAAGCTTTGAATTTCTCAACTTGACCTGTTGTATTCATCTTCTTCTTAAATACCAATTTTCTACTGACAGGATTTCTTCCACTACATAATTTGAATAAGTTCCATGTCTCATTCCTGTGCAAGTATTCCATCTCTTCGACCATAGCATCCTTCCATATTTTTCCATATGCCGAGTCGACTACCTCCCCGACCGATTTGGGCTCATCATTGGTGGCAGTTAACACGAATGTGGAATGGAAGTCGGGCAGACTATACCTTTCAATTGGTTTTCTTACTCTTTTTTACCTCCTTACAACCGGGGTCGGTTTTTCCACCTCTTCTTATGATTAAGTTGACTCATCTTAATCATCTTCTTCATTCCTCAATGTAAACCGCACAATCTCAATATTTCTTTCTCTCTAAACAATTTCTTCAATCTCAGACTTACTTCTGACTTCTCTGAAGACCACATCTCGACTGTACACTGTTTTCCTTGATGCAGGATCCCAAATCTTATATCCTTTCATTCCTTCTTTGTATCCAATGAAAATACATCTGACTCACTTCTTGTCTAGCTTGGTCCTCTTTTCCTTGGGAACATGCACAAATGCATCACAACCAAATAATTTGAGATGTGAAACCGAAGGCTTCTAACCCAACCATACCTCATGTGGAGTCGTTTCGACTAGCATTGACAAAGGAGACATATTCAATAGATATTTTGAAGTGTCAACTACCTCCGCCTAGAATTCTTGTGCAATCCCAACACCACTAAACATGCTCCTTTCCTTGTTCATCAATGTGGTGTTCATTCTCTCGAAAACTCCATTTGTTGTGGGGTATATGGTGTGGTATTTTATCATGATATGCCACAGTACTTGCATAACTGGTCAAATTATTTTCCATATAATTCACCACCATTGTCAGTCCTCAGCACCATAATATTCTTATATGTTTGGTTTTCTACAAGAGATTTAAACTCTTTGCATTTCTCGAAAACCATTGATTTCTTCCTCAGGAAAAATATCCATGTCTTCCTAGAAAAATCATCTATGAAGGAGACATAATACAAGGATACACCAAGTGAAGGCACTGTAATAGGGCCAAACACATCACTATGAACCAATTCTAGAATCCCATTTTCCCTTGTCGATTCAGATGGGAACCTTGTTTACCATATATATAATGTTCAAAAAAATTCACTTCTAAATTACATGCAGGAAATTCTTTGACCATATATTTGTTATGCATAGGTCGGAGTCCTTTTCTCTCTAATGTGTCCCATCCTCTCATGACATAACGTGCTCCATTCGAATTTATGATGACTTGTCAAGTCTGTTTAGATCGACTCAGCCCAAGTCAATTCAAGTGGATTCGAAGTAGAGTCAACTTCAGGAACAACAATGTTGTTGCATCTAGTCGAGTTGAAACTCCCTAGTAACTTGTATAGGGTTCTAATCCAAACTCCTTTCATTAAGACCATCGCAACTCTAACTATATTGCATGAATCCTTCTCAAATAGAGTGTGCACACTTGTATCACTCATCTTGATGACAGATATCAGGTTTCTTTCCAAAACCTAGAATGTGCAGCATACCTGGAAGGGTTCTACTCCTTCCATCATGTAGTATCAGTCGAACTCTTCCCCGTCCAACAATTTTGTTTGTCGAGTCGTCCCCCAGGAACACTTATCCTCCTTCATATCGTCTATATTCATAGAACCATTATCTATGTGGTGTCATATGATAGGATGGTCCTGATTCGATCATCCAAACATCTTGATCTGACTATGTATTGGTTGACACTAGGTACACATCGCCTCCCTTATCTGGATTCATATTTCTCTCAGTATTCTGCTTCTCATCAGATCCTATACTAACTTCCATTGTCCTTAACTTGTGGTCCCTTTTTTAATGCCCAACTTTACCGCATTTCCAACATCTTCTCGTCGATTGAACAAGGGATTTAGATCTACCCTTCAACTTAGAATTTCTACAAGATAATTTTCCTTTATCTCTGTCAATCGGTCGATCTCTCACCACTAAATCATCTTTGGTCGATCCTTCCATGTGATTTCTTCTCATTTCTTCTGGAAGTAGAGATGCAACCATGTCTTCTAGCACTAATGTGGTTGTATTTCCTATAGCCGTGACTAAGTTATCCTTGCAATATAGCAAAGAACATAATAGGCTATTGCATTTCTCCTCCTCAATGATTTTAATATCCACAGAAGATAATTGGATTATAATGGTATTAAACGCATTTAAATTCTCTGTCACCGAATTGCCATCACCCATCCTCATAAGATACAGTTTCTTTCTAAGAAACAACTTATTTACCATAGATTTCAACTGGTACAATCTCCCCAACTTGTCCCAAAGTTTCTTGGCCAAATATTCACTTGATACATTCAACAACATTGAATCTGCAAGACAAAGTTGAATCCTACTCATTGTTCTTCTCTTGAGTTTCACCCATTCTTCCATCAACATACATGCCGTCATGGTACCTGCATAGGCTATTGTCCATTATTCTTGATCTAAAAGGAGATCTTCAATTTTAAGCTTCCAAAGCTCAAAATTATGGCCATTGAATTTTGCGATCTCTATTCTCGAGTTGCTCGCCATTCTTTAAAGCATTTCTTTAAACATTTCTAACTTATGACTCTTACTAAACCTAGAGTTTAGCTTAGATCCAAGGTTGTTAATCCAAGATATGATACCACATGTTAGGAAATGAGACACACTTCCATGCTAAGCCTATAAGAAGAGAGGAAGAAAGATTTAATCAAGAAAGTAAATGACACAACAAACACACATTACACATAGATTTTACCCTGGAAACCCAAACTTGGAAAACCAACATTCCTTGTTGTCTTATTCATTGAAAATAAAATGTTACATGTCTAACCTTGGTCCACACCTAAGACAAAATCAACATCATACCCTCTTGCTTACACAAGAACAACCCTGTGGCCAATTCGGTTTACATCTACGTGACCAACAACCTCTACGATTATGTACTCTTGGTGATTAACCATTCATCATCTAAAGACTCATTACAACACGACTTATTTATAGGATTTATATCAGGAAAAACCCTAAATAAAAAGAGCCCAAAGGTTTTTTATAGATCCACGTAGATTGTTGGCTACAAATCCCATGAATCTCAGGATTTTGTTACAGTCGAATACCAAGTTGGATTACCCTTCGACTACCAGTGGGCCTTCATTCGGTCTTCAGTTGGTTTCCATTGCTCACTTGTCAACCTCTTATCATTTTAACTCTTCGACTTGTTGTCGATGTATTTACCACGTCGAACCACCTCGACCTTCGACTTCAAATTTACCTGGTCGACTCACCTCGACCTTAGACTTTTACTCAATCCACCTCGACTATACTTTCACTGCAAAGAATATAAAAAACCAACAGGGAATTCAGTCTTTCATCAAATTAAGGTCCTTGAGAACCATTAATTTCATAAGGATTTATCACTTATCAATCTTTTCCACCATAAGATATTTTTTAATGCGTAACGCAAGTATTTATTATCACTTTATAAAAAACAAACTATTCTTACTTACATAGAATTCGTTAACACTTTAAAGAGTAATTAATCAAATTCAATAAATCATTACAATGATCAGTGCAATAATGCGCTCCAAATATATTTGAATGCTCAACCAAATTGAGGAAAAAATTATTTCATTTCATCAAAATTTCATAATTCTATCCAAATTTTGTGAAATAGTTGCTAGAACCTAATTTAACATCTTTGTATAGTCTTGAACAAACATATCCTATAATAAGTGGATTTATTGAATATTGTAAAGGTAATTTTATTTTCTATTAGTTAAATGTAAGTTGTTGAATGTACAAACTCATCAAAATCTGCATTGATGCATTAAGTCATCCTTCTATCTTTCGATGTATGAGTTTCTCCTCCGATCTATTGAAAAACAATATTCAACTTATCATACTAAGAGATATTAAATTGAAGGTTATAAGAGATTTTGAGTTTGACATTTCATCTTCTCATCATGTCTTGATTATCCCAAAGCCATCCATAATCCCAAAGTGCGCATTGATTTCAAATCATGAATTATTCTGCTCATGTTCATGTTCATGATGTTCATGTTCATGATGTTCATGTAGGCTTCTCCCTTTATAAAACATTGTAGATCTATGTTTCCTAGGAATATCCTTGTAGCAGTATAATTTTTTATGTCGAATTATTTCTTAGAAGAATAGAGATACGAAGTTGTTTCTATTTACTATTTATGAGAGTTATCTTTTGATAATAGATTTATTTAAATCCATTTAGATTAGATTTATTTCTTGCAATTTCATATATAACAAAAAACAGTGGAAATCGAAATAATTTGAAATTCATACATTCATCGACATAAAATGCAAAAACAATGAGATTCATAAAAAACGTGCCATGACATGTGTGTGTGTATATTCAACATAGTCTAAATTGTACATTTTTTACAAAACGACAAGAAGTGTCCTAACAGAAAAAATAGCCATATGATGGTCTAGATCCAAAATGGAAATTATTGGTCACTCATTGACCACTGCCACCCTCGCCACCCTCAAGAGAATCCTGGAAATCGATCTTTCTTCTCTTGATCAAAGAAGCACCTCAAGTGGTTTTTCGCCTGGGCATGGTTCATTGCTCTAAAGACTACAGAAAGAAAAAATGTTGTTATAAGTTGTTTTCCACAATGAATTAAAAGACTTACAAAATGATACTTTGAAATTCAACATAAGATAACTCATCACAGATGGTACTGACAATCGTAAGGGTATTACCCTCATCTGCAACCCTAATCTCTTAGTGATTCCACCCTGCATCAATTACAAGGATAAAATCATGAAATTTAAACAAATATGCATAAAATCAGTTCCATTCATGATACATAAAAATTGATCATCAACACATTATCTCACCGTGAATATCTCAGGCATCAATGGAGAGTCGTTGGTAGGTGAAGTGCTCGGTTGTACAACCTGTTATGAGACAACATCTACTGTGGTAGCCTTAGTGGATGGGGTAGGTGGAAATGGTGTGGGGGGGGGGGGGGGGGGGGGGCATATGGATGCATCCATTGTGGATGGATGTGATGGAAGAGGTGGTGTGGATGGGTGACCTACAGGTGAATCCACTGAGGATGCATGGAATAATAAAGATGGTGGGGCAGGGTGGAGATGAACCCCGACATGTTGTACAAGTGATAGAATAATGCTTGTACTAGATATAGGTAACCCGAAATCTGTGGTTGGTTTCCCAAGGACTAGACTAGTACTGTAACTGGAAAAAATACTAGCAACCTGCATACATATTAAAATAATATTGTTATTAGTACCAAATAGTAAAATTCAATATAAATACAACAAATTTTATATTTAAACAAGATTTAACTCAACACATGATACATGTGAAGTAGGTGAATTATCTATATTAGGTGGACATTGCTCGACACCACCTGGTCCCACAACCTATAGAAATAGAAGAACATTATAAATTCCATGATGCTAGAAAATAAAGAAATCACTATGGTGAATTTATCAAATGTGACACATGTTTCTGTATGTGGTACATCGAATGAACATGATGCCTCTACTATTGTATCAGTGATGGAGATAGACATTGATTCATCTATCGACGTAGAGGGTATTATATATAGGTATAAAAAATGCAAAAAATCATACAATAAAATATCGAAATAAATACACATAATATTATGTAAATATATAAGAATTAAGAACATAGAGATGGTTAAGATACTAACCTCCTCCATGAATCTCTGGTGTCCACTGGCCTCCATAACTTCATAGAAGGTCTTCCCACAACTCAAGAATCTATGAGGCTCACATGAAAAACCGCTTTGTCCATGTGCCCTCTCCTCACTGCACTCTGCTCTAGGGGTTGAAGGTTCGACCCCTTTGTCAATGTCACCAAAAGGCACCTCATGCCTAGATAGTGCAACAAAACTACCATGTTGCACTAGAATCCAAGTCAAGGATGATATAGCTACATGTACCTACTGTTATCCCTCTGTAACGGGAGGATGATGGGAAAGGGGGTTAGGCCTTCACCTGGGGGGATGAGGACCTAACATGGGATGATTCCTGACATGATCTTGATCCTATGCGGGCCCTTGACCCACCCCCTATAAGTCACCAATGTCGAAGTAGTTCACATGGTGACCCAAAATAAATTATTCCCATAATTTTCTCAAAAAATATAAAGGAACCTCCCTATTATTACAGGGAGGTTTATCAAATACCATGAACCACCTATCCATCCAATTACCATTAAACTGCAAGTGGGTACACCAGTCCAAACAAATGAATTTCTTGTTGACAAGTGGTTTTTTTCTAGTTCGAGGATCAATAAAAAGACACATCAGAGATTGTTTTGAAATACCCAAGTCTCTAACTTCGTTTCTATCCAGCCCATTGTTGTAAAACTCAAACATTATATCCCTATATTAAGAAATAGAAGTTAATTTCCCTTGGGCACTTGCAATGGACCTCACAATTATGTCCAATGAAGTGGCCAAGGACTCTCTTCTAGGTTCTCTTGTCCCCCTTAATTCATTTACAAGTGTTCTCAACATGGACAACCCCTCATCAATCTGTGTGTTTATGTTAGGTGGTTGGGGTGGGTTGGGGTTTTCCTCACCTTGGTTTGCTTGTGGGAAATTTACATTGTCTCTGAGTTCCATTTTATAATATCTAATGCAATTTAATAAGGAATGGAATATAAATTAGGTCGTTTATTTTAATTAAAATAGAAAATTACAAAAAACATCAATACATAGTTTAAGAAAGTAAAAAAAACATTAAAAAATCATATTTCTTGTAAATTCTCTATAGTTATTTTTAAAGGGGAAATGTTAGGCAATGTAAGAGGTGACTCTAAATTTTCTAGACGAGATTTATGTAGAAGAATACAAATTTCCATAATTTATATTATTTTAGAATAAATTAAATTAATTGAATAAAATAAAAAATTACTAGAGTGGGAGGAAAAGAGAAATCAAGTATACTTGGCTTGATTGGGACATGGTGGAAAGATATTTTCCTAGATCCTCCTCTCTATTTTTTCAATGAATCTAAAAACATGACGTGTGATGTGTGGAAATGGGCACAAATTGTTCCCTTAGTCCATTAAAAATGACATGACAGAGGAACATGCACACCTTCTTAGGAATGCACACACGTTCTTAGGAATGTGCACACGTTCTTGCTAATGAGCCTATGTAGCACTCTGAGTGGAGGTTTTGGTTTTTCCAAACCTATAGCATCATAAACGCATGCACATTCCTAAGAATTCACACGTGCTCTTGCAAGATCACGTTCCTGCTGACCTCGTTGCCACTTTTTCGTCCACCAACTTCGTGCACTCACCCTGTGTGAAACAAAAGTATACCATGGTGAAATTGGTGTTAGGTAATGACATTAAGATGAACATGGTAGTAGTGTACATGGATTCAAGTTATTTGGTTGAAATATTTCAAGTTCAAAATATGGGGGAAGAATCCCAAAAGGGTGGATAAAAGAGACTTGGGAACCATCTCTAGGGTATTCTCTGAAAACATTTATACTAGTATGTGGATGGATGGGATTTATTTTCATATCATACGAGGATTTCAATACTATATTGGCAACTTGTTGGACATGGAAGTTGACAAAATTGTATATTAAACCATGAGCCTCATTTTTTGAATCAAGAATTTAAAAAATGGACTCTATCCTAGTGTGGATAAATCTATCCGGGATCCTATCTAAATTTTGATCTTTCGAGGTCTTTGGGGAGGTGGTAAACACACTTGGGAAATTCATAGATGTTGATATGAGCTTCTTAGAAATTGGGAAGATGACTATAGTCTGTGTTTTGGTTGGTATTTATATGAAGGAAGGCTTGGCCTCAAACATGGTTCTACATAAACATAATTACTTTATTTCTCAAATATTGGATTATATTGGGGTGCCTTTGTTCCAAGATTGTGACCTTTATTTTAGTAAAATAAGTGGTGGGAGGAAGGAGGCATCAAGTTAGAATATGGTAGGAAAGGGTGAGGTCATACCTATAGGTGATATTGTTATTCTAGAATTCCCCATACCTCAAAGGAAAAATCCTATGGAAATACATGATTTAGAAGATGGAAGGGTTGTGGAACAAGGATTCACTTATGAAGTATTAATTGGATCTACAAATCATATAAATAAGGAATATGTTGAGAACACTAAAGTTGTAGATATTCTCCTAGACATGAATGGCTATGAAGAAGGTGTGTTACAAAATAACTTAAATATTATATGAAAATCATCTCCTATGGCTAGGGATGTTAGTTTTATATCTAGTTCGTCAAGAATGGTTAGAGAAGGAAGAGGGTTTGGGGGGTGGGGGGTATTAATGGTCTTTCAAAGTGTGGGTTTATGGACCTTATCAATGGTAATAAAATTTATTAGGTTTGTATAAATGTTATGGACCAATCTCTGAGTTCTAGGCCTATCTCAAGTTTTGTATATTTAGATAGAGGAAATCAATATGAGGGTTCAAAGGATGGACCACCCAGGTATTTTCTAAGATCAATTAAGATTGGTTCTTGTTGCATAGAGGGGGTGTTTCTTGCGGTTTATCTCTTATTGAGTTTATATATTTAAAAGGTGGAAGGAGAGGTAGGAAATCCCATATCTTCTAGAAAAGGAAAGGGAAAATATAGAGATACAGTCCGGTAGGAAACTATCCATTGAGGGGGTACTTAGAGAAAGTAAAATCCCTAGGGTTAGTCCTTAATGATCCACCTATATTTCAATTGTATGGTTTTGGGTGTCGGGAAAAAATATTTCCTAAAAAAAAGGGTGGAGTCTAATAAGCCTAATATCCTACTTCTTCAAGAAACAATGGGAGATGTTAGAAAAATTTGTTTGATATTAATTAATCATTTCTCTTGATGGGGAGTTCATATTTTACGATGTAAGAGATAGGTCAGGTGACTTAATATCAGGATAGAGGAAAAAGGTTTTAAATTGTGATGATTGGAAACATGAAAATATATAAGCGTGCAATACATTTATCATTAATATAATATAGATATAAATACATGTAAATGACGGTTGGATTCATCTTCCAAGGTATCTTGGACTCATGATTATTGTTACACTATCACTTGACCTTTCACATTCTGTCAAGTGAGGAATATTGTAACCCAAATAATATTAGGTTTCAAACATTCCCCCCTTTAATATGAAGGGTTGTATGCGAGTCCAAGGTGAGAGTTAATATCTGAAAGTGGGCAACTGAAATATGGAAGTGTGAAGTTGTTTATGGTTGAATGTGCTCTCTGAATCTGGTGGTTTTGGGATGACCACAAACTAAATGCATAGCATAAGATGATGTCTTCTACTAATTGGTAGAGGTTTTTTAAGGAAGAGAAAAAACCAATCTAGTGATTTAAGGATGACCACAAACTCTAGAACTTGGATCTAGGGTCAATGGTTCCTGGAACATTTCCTAAGTTATCTATAAGTTGAAGTTGATGTCTTCTACTAATTGGAAGTGATATTGAATGTTGGTTTAAGGAAAACCATAAACCATTGTTTAGAAAAAGTTGAAAGTATTATACTAAGTAGTGGTTTAAGGGAAACCACAAACCAATCACGCACGCTTGTCACTTCTCGATTGATAAGACTTCAAAACTTGAAGCATGAGTGCCAATCATTGATGTTGTTCCCCCTATCAGGTACAAGGTGAGAAGATGAAAATCTCTCCACTGCAAGATGCATCAATATTTGAGAGTGAATTCATCGATATGTTTGACATATCTTCTTGGTTATTGATGACCATCGCCAAGAAATCTTCCACCCATAGTGGTTATTTACACTTGCAATTGTCTTTCATTTGAAACACTTATCTCAAGGATGATTTTTCTTTCCACAATGCTTGCAAGGATGAATATTGAAGCATTGATCTTCCATTTGGCCAACTCATTGATAATGTTGGCATATTGGAATCTTCTCTTGAACTAGAGCATGTGAATGTGAATTTTCTTGCAACAGTCCAGCACTCTGAAAATTAATCGATTTGGTATAATCATGAATATGAAAGGTGACATCCTTTTCATATCTGATACCAGTTTTGTGCTTGTTGTTCCTGATTTCTTCCCAATGTCTGATGATCTTCTTGGAAATAGGAAGTTGATCTTTATCTGTACTTGAATCCAGAGTTTCTCATTGAGTTGCTCCTACATTGGTTGTTGGTCTAAATAGACATCATCATATTCATCATACTCAAAAATAATGTTCTTAACAAGGACTGGTTTAGAATGTTATCAAATATTATTTCACTCAAGTGCATCGTGAAGAAGTTGAGTCTGATTTTGTAGTAGTGTTGCTTTGTATTGCGACACTTGCAAACAAGTTACAATAGACTACAAGGTGGTTTTTTCAATGGTGAATGTATTGTGTACATAAGAGAGGATTAAAGTATTGAATAACTCTAACAGTTCCTCAACTAGAGCCATTTAAATACATAATTAGAGTCATAGGTTTCTTGCAACTCCACCTAGACTTTACAATGCAAACTCAATTGTGCAGACTCGACAAATGGAGGGTGTTAGATTCTACCAAAAGTGAAACCGTTTACATTTAATTCAATATTGATTTCAACAATGTAAAATTAATGTTACAAATAAACTTATTGCATGTATACCTTAATTCTGGAGTTGAGTTGATTCAAATCCCACAATGATCACCAACATCCTCTAGGTCATGCTCATCGGTTCCATCAAACCATCATCTTCCAATGTTGAGTGCTCATCTGAATATACAAACTAATATCAATGAAACATTAAGTGTCATTAGCAAACTTGATTTATGGAAAAACCATTGTGAATGAGTGGTTCTATGCTCAAGACATGCTAGTCAAGCTTAGGCAAGATGGAATTCTAATAGTTGAATTACAATGAAGAATTGGCACTGAATTATAGCTGGTGGAAGAGGAATCCCTTCTAGTCCTTATTAACCATGAGATTGATATGTCAACGATGATATTCAAATAGACAACATGAAATGCCTGATTTGGATTCCAACCAAACCAGGAGTAGAAAAACATGCATAAAGAAAAAAAAATGGATGGAATGTCTTTGATATTAAAAGGAATTACAGGCCACCAACGTTATCATTGAATGTTGATCTTGAGATATGTAATTGTGGGTGAAAAATAGTATTGAAATCATTTCCTCCTCCTTGTATTGTATTCAAATGGATGATACTACCACTATAGTAGCATTGTAACTAAATCGATCAAAATAGAGAAATCGTCACCTTCTACTCAGGGTGTGCAGCACTAGAGCATGTTGGAAAACCCTACATTATATATTGGGTTGGAATACATGGAAACCCAAAACAATTAAAAATTTCTCATTGTACCACAATTGTTAAAGGAAAACACAATAATCTTCTATCTCGCTTAAAAAATTTGAGTGTCCCTTTATTCGGTCAGTCCAATTCTTCTATCACAACTCATCACAAATATACTCATTCACATTCATCTCTTCTAAATCACCATACTATTTCTCCACCCTCCTTTTTTTGATATATTAATTTCTACTTCTTCAATATGATCAAAACAAGAAGTTGTAAAGTTATTTGCTTGAGATTTATCTGCATAAGGAGGATTGTTGATACTATGTCGAGACCTGCCAATTTTTTTAGATAACCATTGGATTAAAAGAAGCATATAGTGGATTTCCCCAAATCCTAAATCCCAAGGCGTGAAAAAACAATAAAATCTCAGCCCGAAATAACCAATCGCAGATAATTAACACATCCTTCAACCTTCACCACTTCGATCTTGATCTGGATAGAACACTCATGTATGGTGGACTCATAGATGGTGCATTCATCTTGTTTTTCCCTATCTAATATTTTGACACTAAGAAATGGTGTTTAGAAATTCTTTGTTCAACCACGTTAGGGTTATGGTTAACTAGGGTCGACCTACACGTATAGTTGTCGGATAACATTCGAGGGCAACAACAACAAATTCCTTGACAAGGATGAGGTCACAAAACACGTTCTTAGTTTCGTCAAAAACTTTCTGAAAGTGGCTAGACTTAATCCTATCATCATTCACCACTAGATTGACAAGACGGTTTGTTCAAGATACCGTTTGGTTAGTGGGAATATGGGACATGAATGAATGTGGAGGGAATAATGGGACCAAGCTATGAAATGTTCACTTGGTATTATATCTCCCAGGTGGACAGGAAATGTGGCTGTGTCTTCTTCAAGCCAAAGGAATAACACTGACAAGTTTCCTGAGAGGGAAAAGAGGCGCGACTAATGGAAGAATTATCAAATTCATAGGGAAACATTTATGGATGATCCAAAAAGGATCCAGAGAAGACTAAGGACAACTCAAAATTTGTAGAAGCAACTCAGGAATCTCAGAATGGCCTCAGTAGATAGAGAAAGGGAAAAAAATTCAAAGTCCTAAAAACTTAATGAAATTGGCATCATTGCGAAGAGAGGGTCTCAATATTTCCAACGGCATAAACGACTCGTCAAACAGAGTTACAGATCAAAAGATATTCGCAGTCAAAGTTTGGTCAACCTAGCCCAATCAACAGGGATGAGTCAGCATCCAAACTGCTGACGTCAGCATCAGTACGGATGATGTTAGCGTCCATAAAGTGTGCGTGGCACACGCACATGGTGACACATGTCATGCTGACATCAGCATGATTTCATCATGTTGACATGGTAGCACCAAAGGATGCCACGTGTCACTCATTTTTGGCATTTTTCGGTCAACATGTGGACCAATGAGGAAGTGCCACGTGGAAGTCCATACAACCAGATGGCAGACCGTACGGGACGTGGTCGGCTAATGTGGCAGGTGATGTGGCAGGATGACATGGCAGGGTGACTATGCAAGTGGATGGCGTGGGCCAATGGTTGGTTGCCACTTGGCCCAATCATGGGTTGCCACATGGCAGTGGGAAAATTCCCAATGAGGGCCCGAAACTGAATTTTCAAAAAAAAAAAAAAAAGGCCCACCAAATCTGGCAGAGGTCCCGCCAAATCTGGTGGCCAAATTTCTAACTTCGACAAATCTAAACAACAAATCCAAATTTGGCGGCGATTCCAAACCACATATATATTGTTATAATTATAATCCCAAAAGGGGAGGCCTGCGGGCTTGACCCTGAGACCTCCCCCTATCCAAATGCCTTACATAGCATCCACCAACCGAAAGGACTCTGTTGGTTAGTCTACCCAACATTTAAATTAAATGCTGAGTTTTCCTATGGATGGAAGGAGAGGGTGCTTGACGGTATGGTCGAGCATGTTTTTCGAGACAAAGTATAGTGAATTAATTGCAGATTGTAGGCACGAAAACTGAGACAATATTTCTCAAGGGCCAGGGAGTGCCAGAGTTGGATTGAGGCATGGAGACAGTCATTTTTGGGTAATTCAATACCACAAATTCAATGGTACTATTTTTTTCTGATCTTAGAAAAACTTCTACAGCTTAATTCCAGAATGAGGTATACTTATGTATTAAGCCAAATTATTTTGTTGGGTTAATAAAAAAGCCTACCCATTTGAGAGAAAGACTCGGAGATGTAGTCCACCAGGGACGAACTCCGTTATCAAGTTTTTTTTTTAATATTTGATGCTTATGTCTCTTCATTATTGAGCTTTTCCTTCTTTATAGTGCACTTTAACTTATGCTCATTTAATACAATTCTTTATAAGTCACTTCGATGAAAATATCCCGGATCATGTTGGTATCAAAGCAGTCATCTTTGACTTGAATTGTTGAGTGTGAATTCTTACTAGCTCCAAGCATAATCAAGGTGAAGGAAATCTTAATACTTTCAATCCCGAAGTTGGTCGTGCATCCCAAAGGAAGAAAATGGCAGAAGAGGACAAGTGTGATGAACATGAGAAAAAATTCAATACAGTCTTTTATCGCATGTTAGAAATGGTTGAAAAAATGTATGGAGACTACGAGAAGAGGATGAAGAAGAAAGGGAAGAAAAAGGAAGCACAAGTTGATGATAATACTTCCGTAAATCAAGGGGCTGGAGGAGACCCTACTGATCCTCCATCTTCACCATCAAGTTCTAGCTCTTCTTCCTCTAATCATTCTGATCATTCTGATCATTCTCATCATTCTAGCCATAAAGCTTCTTTTAAGAAACCATTATTAAAGCTTGATGTAAAATTTGCTTTACCTATGTTTAATGGAGATGTTAATCCTGAAAAGATAGATAATTGGATCCGAAAAGTTGAAGTATATTGTCGTGTTCAACAGATTGATGAAGAGGAAGTTAAAGTGCAATTGGATTTCTTCAGTTGGAAGGCACCACTCTCGTATGGTGGGAGACAAAACTTCAAGACATAAGTAAGTGTGGTAATCTTCTTTCCTCATGGTCGGAATTTAAATCAGCGATAAGGAAGCAATTTTATCCATTGGGTTATTTACATAAAGTAATGATGGAATGGAAAACTTTAAGACAAAGTAAAGGTCAAACTGTACAAAGTTTCATGGAAGAATTTAGGAATAAATCTCTTTCATTAAACATTCCTTTGGATTCTTATGAAACTTTAATGAAGTATATTGGCACACTTCACAGTTATATTCTTCATACTTTTTTATTGTTTAACCCCACCAGTCTTGACGAAGTTTGTGTTCAAGACACTCACCTTGAGAACATGGGAAAGCATGTTCAAGAAGATCCCACAAAGAAATTTTAATAATTTTAAAAGGAAGGACAAAAATACCGCCACTGTAAAGAGAGAAGAAGGAAAACCATCTTGCACTCATTGCAAGAAAAGTGGTCATGATGATGAACATCGTTGGAAACTACATCCAGAGAACAAATTGAAGTAGTTCAGTGGAAAGGAGAAGACAAAGACCATTTCTATAGTGCAACAAGATCTTGGTTCCGATTCAGGAGATGAAGGAAAGATCACAATGGTTGGAGTACAAGGTAAATATTCCCTACATGTTAGTTGAAATTTCAATAATGAATCTCATGATGATGAAAGAAAGAGGAATGAATGATTTCATATAAGAGTTGTATCTAAACACACTAAGATAGATACATTATTTGATCTGGGTTCCCAAGTAAACTTGATATCTGAAGCACTTGTCAAAAATATGGGTCTTGAAACTAAACCACATCCAAAGCCTTATCCTCTTGGTTGGGTATGTGATAGAGCAAAACTTAATGTCACCAAGCAATCTAGGGTTAGATTTTCTATTGCTTCAAAGTTGATTGATGAAGTGGATTTGGATGTTGTATCACTTGATATATGTGGCATAGTGTTGGGGAGTCCTTATCTTTATGATAGAAAAGCAGTCTTCTTTCATCATGAGAACAAATATCACCATACTAAGTGGGGAGTGGAATATATTGTTAGAGCCCACAACATGAGGGTAAACACAACACTTGTTAGTGCCGGACAAATGAAAAGACTCATAAACACTAATAAGAGATGTGTACTCATGGTTGTAAGGGAGAAATATGTTAGAACATCCTACACTTTCCAAGGATGTGATCCTTCTCATAAGAAAGAATTAATTGACATTGTTTCTAAGTATGATGATATTTTCCAGGAACCAAATGGATTACCTCCTAAGAGGGAAATCCAACATGAAATACATCTTCAACAAGATTCTCCTCTTCCTAATGTGGGCATGTATAGGATGTCAGTGGTAGAGATGACACAGATCAAGAAGCATGTACAAGGCTTATTGGATCAAGGGGTCATCAGGCCCAACTCATCTCCTTATCGTTCTCCAATCGTGATGGTGCCAAAGAAGGATGGAACATCATGAATGTGTGTCTATTACCGATCCTTAAATAAAATCACGGTGAAAAATCGATACCCTCTTCCTCGTATAGATGATTTACTTGATCAATTAAAGAATTATGTTTATTTCACTAAGTTGGATTTGCACAGTGGATACCATCAGATCAGGGTTGCAGAACAATATGCATGGAAGACTTCCTTTAAAACCAAACAGGGATTGTTTGAGTGGTTAGTTATGTCATTTGGGCTTTGTAATGCTCTGAAAACCTTCATGCATGTGATGAATGATGTATTCAAGCCATTTCTAGATGATTTTGTGATTATATATTTAGACGACATTCTTATATTTAGAGGGACTTGGGATGAACATGTAAGGAATGTAAAGCAAGTATTGGATACTTTGCAAAGGGAAAAGTTGTATGTAAAATTGTCCAAATGTGAATTTGGTAAGACTTCACTTGTGTACTTAGGTAATATTGTAGGAGGAGGACAATTGAAAATTGATCCTTCCAAGATTGATGTAATTGTAAATTGGTGTGAGCCCAAAAGTGTAACCGAAATATGGAGATTCTTAGGTGTAGTCCAGTACTGGAGGAGATTCATTTCAAACTTCTCCTTTATAGCATCTCCTTTGCATGCCTTAACCAATGTGAAGAACACTTTTCGGTGGGAAGGAAAGAAACAAAAATCTTTCGACACTTTGAAGGAAAAGATCAGTACTGCACCAATATTAGCACTGTCAAACCTTTAACAATCCTTTGAGATCGAGACAGATGCCAACGGGTACGCTATGGGTGTTGTATTGATGCAATATCGTAAGCCTATTTGTTACCACTCTGAAACTTTTAACCAAGCTGTTGTTAACTATACTACATATGATAAAGAGTTGTATGCATTAGTTCAAAGTGTAAATAAATGGAAGCACTACTTGTTAGGGAAGGAAACAATCATACATACATATCATCAACCCTTACAGTATCTCCAAGCATAGACCAAACTGCAACAATCTCGACATTACAAATGGATGGTTTTCCTACAACAATTTCATTTGGTAATCAAATACAAAAAGGGTATGAGTAACAAGGTAGCTGATATGCTTTCTAGACCTCATATTGATGCTTCCATTATTTTGAAGAATGTTTCTTTATCTCATGATAGCTATCTGGAACAATTTGTCATTGATGAATATTTTAAAGAAGTATATGAGAATATAACCCATGGTGCATAGGTAGAGAACTATTGTTCGCAGGGAAAACTACTCTATCATCTTGGAAGGATATGTATTCCTACAAGTGAAAGAGTCCATGTAATACGAGAAGCTCACACTTCTCTTATGTCTGGGCATTTTGGGGTAGCAAAAACTATGGCTCATTTGCAAAGGTTTTGTTACTGGCCTCAAATGAAATCAATTGTAACTAAATATGTAAAGGGGTGTGTGATGTGTTCTACTTGTAATCCCACTAATAGAAAACTAGGGCTATACTCACCACTACATGTTCCATCCCATCCATGGGAAAGTATCTCCATGGATTTTGTACGGGGTTTACCAATGTCGAAAAGGGGTCATGAATATTTGTATGTTGTAGTGGATAGGTTCAGCAAGATCTGTATATTAATGCCATGTAAAAACAAGATCATTGTTGAGCATACTACTAATCTCTTCTTTCAGTATGTTTGGGTTCACTTTGGGTTACCCACATCCATTATCTCGAATAGAGATAATCAATTCCTTGGGGATTTTTGGACAAGTTTGTGGAGAATGATGAACACCAAGTTGAAGAGGAGCATTGCTTTCCATCCACAGACCAACAGACAGACAGAGGATGTTAACCAAAAAATGGTACTTTTGCTTCGAGGCTACTGCAACAAGCATCCCAAGTTATGGGATGAATAGATACCCTATGTACAACATGCTTACAACCAAGCCTTACATTCCTCCACTCAGTGTTCGCCTTTTGAGACATGTTTTGGGTATTTACCTAAGGTTCCTCTGGACTTGATGTATGGGAGAGATGTTGATTCAAATGACGAAAGGAACGAAGACAGAGCCTGCAAGTTCATCCAAAGGATCCAATAGGTACATCAAGCAGTCAGGGAACAGTTGGAGAAAATTCAAGCACAGTATAAAGCTCAGCATGACAAACACAGGTTTGATCATCAGTTCCAGGTTGGAGACCAAGTATGGCTTCACATGAACAAGGAAATATTGAAGGGTGAAGTCAAGAAACTCAAGCCCATCCGTTATGGATCCTTCACTATTTTGGAGAAAAGTGGTACCAATGCTTTTCGTCTAGATCTTCCACCTTATAGGCAGATCTACTCAGTTGTAAATGTAGAGAACTTGAAAAATTGTTATCCTCCCATGATCATGGATTAGGGTGAGGAAGTTTCAATACATTCAGTTGATGAGTTTGCTCCTGAATACTTGGATGAGTTAAATGAATATATGATCCTGAACAGAAGGACGAGGACTTCAAGTAGGGGTGATGTTGATTATCTTTGAGTAGGCTTAAAGGGCACACATCCAAGCAAGGCAAAGTGGATTGAGAAGGACAAGGTGAGGGAACTCTTCCCTCACTTTTTTGTTGATTGATGAATGATTATGGTGGTCCAAAAAGATATTAGTGGGAAGGCGGGACCTAAAAAGGATCCAGAGAAGACTAAGGACAACTCAGAATTCGCAGAAGCAACTCAGGAAGCTCGTAATGGCCTCAACAGATAGAGAAAGGGAAAAATTCAAAGTCCTCAAAACTCAGTGAAATTGGCATCATCGCGAAGAGTGCCTCGTAATATTTCCAATGGTGTAAATGAATCATCAAACAAAGTTACAGATCAAAATATATTCACGGTAAAAGTTTTGGTCAACCTAGCCTAGTCAACAAGTATGAGTCAACATCCGTACTGTCAACGTCAGCATCAGTACGGATGATGTCAGTGTCCGTACAGTGTACGTGGCACATGCACAGGGAAACATGTGTCATGTTGATATCAACATGGTGACATGGCAGGACCAGAGGCTACCACGTGTAACTCATTTTCGACATTTTTCAGTCAACATGTGGATCAATGAGGAAGTGCCACATGGCATCCTGTACATCCATGTGGCAGACTGTATCAGACGTGGCATGTGATGTGGCAGGATGTTGTGGCAAGGTGACTGTGCAAGTGGATGGCGAGGGCCAATGGTTGGATGCCACGTGGCCCAATCATGGGCTGCCACGTGGTAGTGGGAAAATGCCCAATGAGGGCCCGAAACTGAATTTTCAAAAACAAAAAAAAAAGGCCCACCAAACCTGGCGGAGGTCTTGCCAAATATGGTGTCCAAATTTCCGACTCCAACAAATCTAAAAAACAACTCCAAACTTGGCGGTGGTTCCAAACCACATATATATTGTTATAAATATAATCCCAAAAGGGGAGGCCCGCGGGCTCGACCCTGGGAACTCCCCCTATCCAAACGCCTTACATAGAATCCGCCAACCGTTGGGCCAACAGACTCTATTGGTTAGTCCGCCCAACATTTAATTTAAATGTTGAGTTTTCCCATGGACGGAAGGAGAGGGCGCTCGACGATACAGCTAGGCATGTTTTTCGAGACAAAGTACAGTGAATTAATTGCAGGTTGCAAGCACAGAAACCGAGACGATATTTCTCAAGGGCCTGGGAGTGCCATAGTCGGATTGAGGAGTGGAGACAATCATTTTTGGATAATTCGACACCATGAATTCAATGGTGTTGTTTGTTTTATGATCTGAGAAAAAAATTTGTAGCTTAATTCCAAAATGAGTTATACTTATGTATTTTGCCAAATTATTTTGTTGAGTTAATAAAAAGACCTACCCATTTGAGAGCAGGACCCGAAGACCTAGTCCACAAGGGACGAACTTCATTATCAAGTTTTTGTGTTCATATTTGATGCTTATGTATCTTCATTATTGATATTTTCCTTCATTACGGTGCACTTTAACTTATGCTCATTTAATACAATTCTTTATAAGTCACTTCGATGAAAAGATCCTCGATCAATGGCAGAGGTATATACAGAGAATAAATTCCCATGGAAGACTAGCAGGAAAAGGGGAGCAAGTTGGAAAGTAGAGAGAGGAACATTTGTTTAGGATGGAATGAAACACATGACGTAGAAAATTAGCTATGGACAACTACCATAGCGAATTTCAAGCCCTAATAACTAAGCGTTATGGTACCACTATTGGAAACATGAAAATAGATGAGAATGTAGTTCATTTATAATTAATATGATACAAATATAAATACATGTAATTGACCATTGGATTGATCTACCAAGGTCTCTTGGACTCTTGATTATCGTTACACTATTATTTGACCTTTCACATTCTGTCAAGTGAGGAATATTGTAACCCTAAGAGGATTAAGTTTCCAATAGTGATAACTCTTGGTTTATTGACTCAAGGCTTGGATTGTCACTTTGTTCCTTGGAACTAGGAAAGGAACTCACGATATTGAACCGTTATGTTCCTTGTTCTTACAGAGTCCCTTTCTAGGAAAAGTTTTTTAATTTGAGTTTCATATGATATTGTTTTACTCTAAAAGGAGGTGACCTAAATTTTTATATTGGACCCTCTGAAATATGGTGGGCGTCAACTTAAGTAGATCCACTTTCAAGTTATTTTGTGACTAAATTAGGGGATTGCGTGTTGTTTTTTTGTGTATCGTACCAAGATAAGGCCAAATTGGAGGATTAAGAGGAAAGGTGTTTATAGCATCTCTAAGATGTTGGATATATTTTAATGCTTTGAAGGGTTTCTCAATGATAACATGAGGTTAATATAGTGGATTGGATTAGGAAGGGAATTTGACCACCTCCCTATTATTTTGGAATTGATTTTCCTATTGGCCTTGAGAGAAAGCCACCCAACCCTTTCAAATATAAATCATTATGATTTTAGGATAAAGGAATTGTTTAAATGGTAAGGAATTAATGGGAACCTCTTGTCCGGGGACTATGGAATTTGTTGTAATTCAATTTGAAGAAAATTTAAAAAGAATCAAGCAAGTAGTTGTAAAGTGGGAATTTGAAATGAAGATCAAGGATGGGATGATGTTAATAGATGTGGAGGAGAAATTGGAGGCTTTGTATTTTCAATATTTAAGTGGCTTCATAAATTAGGAGAATAAGTCCATGACTAGTGAGCTAGATAGGAATAAGAGGTCTCTATTGGATGTGAAAGAGGCCATGAGGAGGTTAAAGAGAAAGGATTTTTGGCTTGAAAAGGGTGATGATAATACCAAATATTTCCATCATTTTTCAATCATAGGAAAAGTGTGAACACTATCTGGAAATTGTAGAATCAGGAGGGTGCTCAGATATCTAGTTTTTAGGACTTAACAAGTGATGGGGTGTAACATAGGTTTTTTTAAGGAATAATATAGAGACAATATAGAAAAAGCAGTTAATATGGAAACTTTATTTCCCAACTTTGT
Source organism: Picea engelmannii (assembly GCA_009831015.1). Taxonomy (NCBI): domain Eukaryota; kingdom Viridiplantae; phylum Streptophyta; class Pinopsida; order Pinales; family Pinaceae; genus Picea; species Picea engelmannii. The sequence goes on from ML778960.1 coordinate 56,067, forward strand.
GTCTAAGGAGGAAAATTCTTCATTAATGGAAGAGGTCCCTAAGGATGAACTTCAAGAGGTGTTACATTCATTTCAAAAGGAAAAAAGTCTAAGTCATGGTGGATGGTCTATGAAGTTTTTCTTAGGGTTTTATGAGGTTATTAAAGAGGGTCTCCTGAGATTTATTGAAGAATCAAGAACATCTAGTAAGGTGTTAATAGTGTTTAATTCCACCTTCATTGCACTTATCCCTAACTTTGAATCCCTAGGAAGATTTGAGTTCATACCCATTTCTTTATGCAATTGTATCTATATAACCATTTCCAAAATTATCTTTAGAAGGGTGAATGTTTTGTTTTCTAAATATATCTTCGAAGAATAAAATAGCTCCTTGGCTAGGAAGAAAATCCATGAAGTTGTGGGTCTTGCTAAAGAATCTTTTCACACTAGCAATGGTTATCAATATGGATTTATTGAAAGCTCATGACATAGTTAGTTGGCTATATTTTGACTTATTTCTAATTCATCTAGGGTTGAATTTAAATTTTTTTAATTCGGTGATGAACTATGTTGCAACAGTTCCATTCATTGTGATGATTAATATTTCAACACCATAATTTTCTAGGCCTGGGCATGGTTTGAGGCAAGGGTGCCCATTATCTCCCTTGTTGTTTCTAATTCTAAATAAGGATCTTAGTAGGGATCCCATGGAAGAAAAAGTATCAGGATATTTTAAATGAATTAGAGCAGGGAATATGATGTATCTCTCTCAGATCTTATTTGTTGATGACATACTATTATTTTTTGATGGACCTAGCATGGATTCACTAAAACTTAAGGATATAATTGAACTTTATTACATATCCACGTGAATGAAAATTAATGTGGAGAAATCCATTATTTCATTTATCGGAATCGGTGAGATTAGATATAGAGTTATTTTTGCAAATGTTTCCATACCCCCAAGTTGAGTTGTAGTCAGGTATTAAATATTTGGGTTTCTATCTTAAGACAAATGATTATAAAAATACAGGTTGGGGATGGATGATCTCTAAGGTAGAGAAAAGACTAACACTTTGGTGTAACAAGTGGTTATCAAGGGGCAGTAGATTATTTTTTGTTAACTTAGTTTTAGAAGCTATTCCAATGTATTAGGTTTCTTTGACCTTTGTTACCAAGGGGGTATTGGATCAAATCAAAAATATAAGTTTCAGATTATTATGGGTCAGGGATAAAGACAAAAAGGATTCCACTTGGGATTCATGGAATAAAATTATAGTTGTCAAATAATTGGGTGGGTGGAAAATTAAAAATATTCATAATTTTGCAAAAGCTTTGGCATCCAAAAATATTTGTAGGATCATAGAAGGGAAGGGGTTGTGGTACAAGGTTCTCTACCATAAATATATTGAACCCTTATCCATGGAAGATTCGATTAGATCTCTTGTGAAATATTTGAACAATGTTTATGTTATATAGAAGAAAGTTGTAATGTCCTTCCCTTTGATTGGGAAATGGTTAATTTGGAAGGTTGGGGATGGAAACAATCTGAGGTTGGGGTAAGACTCGTGAGTGGGGTGTGGAGAAAAATGAATCCTTATTAGAAATATGGTTTCTATAATTAAATATAGGGGTTTATTATTTCTATCCCAAGTTTTCGATTAGGGTTACTCAATCATATGGAGGTAGGAATGTATTTCAACATATAGACTTGGTTTTAATGGCATTAAAGGTCAAATTTGGGAGGCTTGCTTAGAATCTTTGAGGAACACCATGTAAGAATAAAACAAGAAGGTGAATATATGGTATGGTCTTGGAACCCTGCTAGAGAAAGGTACACACCAAAGTTGGGCTATAAGGTTCTTAGGGAGGAAAATGGTGTACAAGAGCTAGAGTGGTGGCTTAAAATGATATGGAAGGTTAATTGTCTACACAATGCTAGGATTTTCATGTCACTTATTCTTAGAGACATAATAGCTACATAGAACTTTATGTAGAGGAAATGTTGGTATGGACGTAGCAGGTGTCCTCTTTCTCATGTATGTAAGGAATATTCTTATCGCTTGTTTTTTTTATGTTCATATTCTAGTTATGTATGGAAGGAGGTTGAAGGTTTTATAGGACACAAGAATGTCTAGAGAGGACTTTTTATGAATGATTTCCTCAAAGAGTGGTGTGAGAATGTAACTCTAAATCCATTTATAGCTCTCCCACTCATCATAGCCTAGGTGATTTGGATGAGTGGGAATTTCAGTCTATTTGAAAATAGAATTATACATCTTTAGGTGTGTGTGCTTCTTGGATTTGGTTGATTCTCAAAAGTTTTAAACAATTGAAGGATGGGAAACTTCCTAATGTTGTGGAGCTTGAGGTTGTTAACAAATCTTGGGGTTTGGAATACTTTGAAGATGAATATCAAGGGGAACCACTAATAGTGGGTGTTGGCGGGGTCATATTTTTCTCTTATTCACACTTTATAATATTTGAAGCTACTATCGGTTTGAGAACAAAAAAAAGTTAGAACTCTTGGCACCCAAATTGGTAACTTATCTATATGATATGACCCCAAGGGGGGGAATATAGGGGCCTAAATGTACATGTAATGTGTAAATACATATGTAATAGGGTCGGCCTAGTAATAAAGGGGCCTCATGTGCAAGTGTGAATAGCTATATATAAGAGATCATGTATTCATTATTTAGAGGTGAATTGTGAAGTATGAAAGATATTTGGTTATTTGGACGAGGTTCCCCTATTATTTAATGAGTTATTGTGTAACTTATCTATATTGGAGTTGTGCTCCACGTTGACATTTTGTACATGGTGTGTAATTCTGTTATTTTATGATATTTTGAGCATTTGGATCATAACATTTGGTATCGGAGCTCAAGGTTTTGGGGTTTCACTGCTACATCTGAGACACCTTAGAATTTTCACTATAACATTTTTTATATAGCATTGCAGAAAGAACCCCTTGGAGGATATTTAGTAGACAAATCTAGGTACATGGGGTTCAAATTTCATCTCTTGAGGCCTTATAATTTCATAGATATAGCCTGTGTAAGATAGGGTTCTCGAATCATACTGAATTTCGTCATCATGGAATTTTCGCTATAACTTTTTTTCTGTGACGTTAATACCCTGAAACCATGAGGATATTCATAGAAATTATCAAGGTATCTGTGATAAAAAATGTATCTTTTGGGGCATCCTAATTTTGTAGATACACCATGTGGAAGATAAGGTATCTGACTAGTTTTATTGACTAGTCCCAACAGGTGTTCTGGTTAAAACAACCATAACTTATTTATAGATGATCAAAATTGAGTGAAGCCAGTTGAAATGAATATTGGATAGGCCATCATATATCTAGTACAATTTGTAGAATTTTATATCAATTATTGTGCACGGGGCACGCTGTACAAGTGCTCTCTACTGGAAAGGCCAAAAATCAGCAAGGTGTGGGGAAGTTATCATAACTTCCACTTGGCACATCCAATTTTGGTCATACCTGTGGAATTACAGAGAATAAATTTTAGAGGACTACAGGTCGCAATTTCATACTGAGAAGGGTCGAAATTGAAGAGATACATCATAAGTAAGGTCGGTCAAGAGGACAAACTCCGAATCAAGGTTTCAAAGGTGTGTTCACTTAAAACTATCATAACTTTTGATTGGAATGCCCAATTGAGATGATTCAAAATCCATTGGAAAGATAACACATATAAGAGCATATTGGAACAAATATTACAACTATTTGAGATCTTTATACTTAATATATTGAGGTTTTTATTTCAGTGTTGGGATTATACCTCAATTAAGAATCAATGGAAATACCTAAATGTACAGGAGATGAAGATAAATATGAAATCAATCCTATGGAATGGTTGAGGTTGGTAAAATAATATAATATGACTCCTACGAAGGAAAGAGATTATTTTTTTGATGAATCTTGGAAGTGGTGGATGAGTGTTGATCAAAATATTGTATGGCACTACACATGGGAAGAATTTGAAAAACTCGTCTTAGATAAATGGATTAGGGATACAAAAAATGGAGGAATTGTATAGAATTCAAGATGAATTAAAAGAAGCAAAGGAAAAGATTAAGAAGAAGGGTGAGGAGCTATATAAGATATGATCCCTTAATGAATCACTCATTAAGCAAGTTAAGAACTTAAAGCAAGAAAATAATAGTAAATCAAAGTGGGAAAATGATGATTCAAGGGAAGATTTGAAAAAGAAAGATGAAGAGATATGTAGATTACAAAACCATAATAAAAAAAATATTGGATGAGGTCAAGAGATTGAAAGAAGAAGAAGAATTGTCAAAATCAAGAAGAAAGAAGGATCTTGGATGAATAATCTACCAAAAGATTGGAAGATAAAATTTGCATGAAGGTTGAGGAATCCTTATATACTGATGAGGTAAAATCAGAAATACAAGCCATAATTGAAGAAGGATGTCAAAATTTGTTAGATGGGATCACATTGCAGCTTCAAAAGGAGAAAGAAGACAAGATTCAAGAAGGTCAACATAAGATACTTGAATAATTTGAACTCCATCTAGAGGATGTACATGCCAAATATGAGTGTATTATCTCAAAGGATAGAGTAATCAAAGACCAAGAAAATATGATCAAGGATTCCATTGTCCCTGAAAATAATGTAGATGAAATGCATGTGCAGAGTGAAGGAAGACCATCAAATGTGAAACCGTATCGAGACCCTCATTACCAAGAAACATTTCAAGGAATACAAGAAGGACGATATCAACATTATGAAGGAGTAAGATGGTACTTGTCAATATTCATGGAACAAGGCATCACCAAACTAATCTTCAACAAGCTATTATCATAGACCAACAACGACTACAAATTGGAGAAGCTTCAACAAAAATACATAGAATCAAAGGAAATAAAATTATTCAACAACTAGATAGCAAGGATTAAGACAGAAAATAATTGATTTTGGATGGATAGATCATCAAAAATGGAATGAAGAAAGAAGGAACATAAGAAAGTCATATTACTTGGTTTCATCACATGTGAAGACTTTAAATGAAAAGCTTTGAGGACAAAGCTTTTTGAAGGAGGGTACTATGTTATGACCCAAGAGGGGAATATATATGGCTAAATATATATGATATGACCCCAAGGGCGGGCATATAGGGGCCTAGATGTACATGTAATGTGTAAATACATATGTAATAGGGGCGGCCTAGTGATAAATGGGCCTCATGTGCAAGTGTGAATAACTATATATAAGAGATCATGTATTCATTATTTAGAGGTGAATTGTGAAGTATGAAAAATATTTGGTTATTTGGAGGGGGTTCCCCTATTATTTAAGGAGTTATTGTGTAACTTATCTATATTGGAGTTGTGCTCCACATTGACATTCTGTACATGGTGTGTACTTCTATTATTTTATGATATTTTGAGCATTTGGATCATAACAGAATGTCTAGAGAGGAAATTTTATGAATGATTTCCTCAAAGAGTGGTGTGAGAATGTAACTCTAAATCCATTTAGATCTCTCCCACTCATCATAGCCTAGGTTATTTGGATGAGTGGGAATTTCAATCTATTTGAAAATAGAATTATACATCTTTAGGTGTGTGTGCTTCTTGGATTTGGTTGATTCTCAAAAGTTTTAAACAGTTGAAGGATGGGAAACTTCCTAACATTGTGGAGCTTGAGGTTGTTAACAAATATTGGGGTTGGGAATACTTTGAAGAGGTGTATCAAGGGGAACCACTAATAGGGGGTGTTGGTGGGGTCATATTTTTCTCTTATTCACACTTTATAAAATTTGAAGCTACTATCGGTTTGAGAACAAAAAAAACTAGAACTCTTCGCACCAAAATTGGTACTTACCGTTGTTGTACAGAAAGTGTCATTAAAATTCAATCGATGGGGTATTCTAAGGTAGTGATTCACCGGATCAATGGATCTATTTGTGTTCTTAACTTTGTTTTGAGGCTTATCTTTGAAGAGATTTCAAATATTGAATATCAAATTAACAATATGTCCTTCTGCCATGTCTACAAAAAAAGGAATATGATGGTATATTCTTTGTCAAAGGAAAACTTGCAAATGGCTACTAGCACATGGCACATTTGGGAGCATAAGGAATGTTTCCTAGAAGAATATGATCATAGTCCTTTTATATGATTTTCTATTACTTTGGTGATGTTGGAGTATCTTTATCATTTTTTGTTGAAAGAGCTACTAATTAAACACAATCTTTTTATGATTTTGATACAATTGAAAAAAACCTACATGATTGTCTTGTAAAATGTAAAGAAAATACATTAGATCATTTTAGTATAAGTATTTGATAGCATGATATGAAATATAGGGGATGATATTTTAAGGAATACTATAATATTTTTTTATGATGAAGTGATATCCACTTCCTTCAATTTTGAGCATGTACATGAATTCCAGTTGGCATCTGTAAAATGTAATTTTGTTATCTCAAGTAAAATTATATTTTTTCCCTTCGGATTTTTTTTTGGAAAAAGATAAAGAAATTTCTCATGTAAAAGATCATATTCAATAATTACTTGCACAAATCAAGAAGTCAAAATACATTTAACGTTGGTAATTAACATTCATTTAGAGATCGCATGAAGTTACATAATTAAAATGTTAGGCATAATACCCTAACTCATTAGTTTATCATTATTCGGACTAAGACGATAATCTGCATCAGTTCTTAGTTGTGCAAGGTTGCACAATAACGTCGTCGTCGTCATTGTCATCATCACCATCATCACCATCATCACCATCATCACCACCACCATCATCATCATCATCATCATCATCATCATCATCATCATCATCATCATCATCATCATCATCATCATCATCATCATCATCATCATCATCATCATCATCATCATCATCATCATCATCATCATCATCATCATCATCA
>ML778960.1:64175-101389 GCA_009831015.1 Picea engelmannii
TGAAATCACATACAACGTGTAATGTGTAGCAGCAAACAAAATAAGAGATAATTCTTAACAACGGAGAATGCAAAGAGATAGATGCAAAATGGAAGATAAGTTAGAATAGAAAGGACTATCAATCTATTCAGGAAGTGAGAGGAACCCTTTATTAGTCTGGGTGAATTTTTCCTCTGCAGTTATTTTCGGTTACAATGGAAGTTGTTGCTTTATTCTGAAGCACTCTTATCAACAAGACCGGCGAGAGATGTTTCTAGCACAACTGATTAACAACATACTAACTTTTTATTAAGAAGCACCCTAATCAACTAGACTAGGGAGATGTTTTTACAATCTAGCTAGCTGACAAAATTGACTTACTAACTCTTTATTAAGAAGCACCCTGCTCAACTAGAGTAGCAAGGGTTGTTTACAATGTAACTAGCTAACACAACTGACTTACTAACTCTTTATTAAGAAGTGTCATGCTCAACTAGACTGGCAAGGGTTGTTTACAATCTAACTAGCTAACACAATTGACTTACTAACTCTTTATTAAGAAGCTCCCTACTCAACAAGACTAGCAAGGGAGGTTTACAATAGAAATTACCGACATCCTGCTAAACACTCTCATTCTTAGTGGTGAAGGAAGGGGTGCACCCTTCCAGGTGACCCAATTCCTGCCTGTTTAGATCTGGAAGCGTCCCTGCTTCTGCCAGCAAATGAGGACATTTGTTCTTCAAAGCCTAGTTGTTTGGCATGCTCTTTTGTTGTTGGCAATTCAATTTCTACCAGAGTATGGAATTGAGCTTATTGTTGTTCCTATTGTTGATGTGCAGGCTCAGAAGGAGAAAAAATAATGGGTACCTCTGAGGGTGCAAGGGGATGAAACCAAACACAAAATTCGAGGGGATGATAGGTGAGAGTGTGTTGGTTATAGAGTAGATTATGTTGGGGATAGAGTGTGTTGGTGATAGATGCCTCCATATGTGACTTGTATGTATCCCCGGTGTTCTTAACATACATTATTGTTATTCCTTGTGCACTGACAAATAACAACACCCTGCCTGTGCTTGCAACTCTCTCCGACTCTTTTTCTATCAAAGTTGGTGTAGCTTCAATATATCTCGATCATTGAAACCATGTTGATATGATGATCTATGGTATTTTGACAAGATACTCATCTAGACAAAATATGCTTTGTAGTAAACTAATACTGGAGTCAATTAAGTTGATTGAAAAATGAGAAGAGAGTGGAAGCCCAACAAGATTGGTGATTATGTCTTTCTTTATTTCAGAAAAATTGCATTGTGTCATTGCTACATCTCTGAATGGATACCAATGACGTATTCCAACAAAGAATGTTGTTGGGAGGCATTTTACTGCCAGTGCCACTTTTAATGCATCATCCTACTCATGAATTAGATTGTGCAGTGGCGAAGTACTTCCAATCATAGCATATATTATGTTATGTTGGGGAGCGTTGAAGATAGATATGAATTGGTCCCAACGTTGCTGAAGAAACCGGAAAAATTTAGGTAGGAGACTAATGTCTGCATCAACAAATAAATTGAATAAGAAATACTACACATCCTGAAGTGTCTTTGGGTCACCAAGATTGAGCAATAACACGCCTATTATTTCCTAGTCAGCAAGAGTTATACTAGCTACCCCAATATTTCCTACAAATACCAACGCCCTGGAAGAAAAACAGGTTTTTCCAATAAACCATGTCTTATTAATTGCTTCATATAAGAATAGATTCCCCTGCAATTGACTCTGACGAACTATGCTATACTTTGAAAAATGCAGTTTGCGTGAATATTTATCTATACTTTGTTTGTCAAAAGAGGAACTTCCAGTAAACCTTTGATAATATGTTGTCACTTGTATTGGAATACCTGGCCTGTTGGTTGAGGTTGCATGAAGAGAGATCCTTTTTGGTGGAATAAAGGATGAGAACCCACCAGCCAATGATGAAGGTTGAATATGGTTTGAGTTATGAAATTGTGCAGGTTTTCTTTCTATCAGCAACCTCTCAAGTAGTGAGGTGGCATGAGGGGATATTGGGAAAAGAGGTGTCAGTAATAATATTCATTGTGTGCTCCATAGAGCGAGATGGGGAATTTCTGTGGTTTGGGTGCAGACATCGAAAAATTCTAGGAGCGGGGGAGCCATGTCCTAAGGTGCAGGTTTGGCCAACTAGTCTAATTTAATGAGGTGAACCAAACACAAAGAAACAAGTCATTCAGAGTGACTTGTTGCACGTTCATTTGTCTGGTTAAAGGTTGTGGTGATTTAGGAGACAAGGATGTAATAACAGAGGTGCGCCCATCATGTTGCAGGTGGTATTTATGAGATTTAGCATGATACACAACATGTTAGACCTGGTGGTAAGGAAGGCCAAGTATCAGGTCAGCGTGATCTAAAGGAGAAACATCACAGACTACAGTATCCCGGAAAGGGCCAATAGCGAAGGTCACCATATAACATAGAGAAACAGTGATGCATGAGCCTTCCTTTTGTACCCAACTAATTTGATATGGGGTCAGGGGTGAAGTAGTGGGGATTTGGAGAAGGTGGACCAAGTCCTGGGCCACGAGGTTCTTTTGGATTTCGTTGTCTAGGATGAGAGTAGCCAACTCATGCTTAATCCAAAAATTGTGTGTAAACACGAGCACAACAAAGGATCCAAGTTCATGAGTGGCCATTCAACTTATGTAGGATTGTCGAGAAAAATTACTTTAGGAGGGTTGGGGGAATCTAATTGGGTGACCTATACAAATAGAGTTTTGTTGGGGTGAAGGTTTTGAAGGGCCCGATAGATGGCTGAAGTATGCAAGTTAGTCTTTTGAAAGGAACACCAGGTTTCATTTCAAGGAGAGGCAAGTGAGGCATGTGAACCAGGGGAGGGAACAGTAGACGAAGCACCAGAATTAGAGGGATCAACTCAGGCTTGGGGAGAGCAGGTTTGAGGTGCCACTTTACATTCCATGACCAAGGCCCGAAGAAACACCTTGTCCAAGGAATATATGTCAAACAAATCCACTTCATGATGTAAGCTCAGTAATAAACCAGAATTAAATTTGATAATTAGTACCTCTTCAAGATTTGCAATGTGTAGTTGGATGAGCAACTTGCAGAAGACGTCAATGTAGCTATGGGTTGATTGATTGACAAGTTGGAAGAGTTGCAACCATTTGTCCAGGAGGTTCTAGAAATATCTCGGGGAATAGAAGCAGTTTCTCAGCACCTGGAAAAATCCATCCCATGACATGATGTTTGCAGGTGTTGTAGCTATTGGTTTACCAAGGTCGATGACCAAAGAACAATTCTCTAGTTTGGTATCCCACCAAGCCTGCATAATCCCTTCCAAGTGCAGACTTTCTATTTGAAGTTTTGTGTCTTCAGTCATCTCGAGACATGTCATGAAGTATGTGGACAGAATATGAAGCCAAGAATCGACAATCACACCATTCATTTGTACCCAAAACTTGGGAAATTGGAAACATGTATCAAGATGCATGGGTGTTGGAGCTTGGAGTTGTTGCATACAAACTAATTCATGTAGATACAAAGCTAAATATTTAATTGGTGTGGATATAGTAGACGTGGAATCCTCTATGGATGGATCCTTATGCGGCGACATGATTTTCATCCACTTCTAGGTGCGCTCTGAGGCTAAGCGCGTGAACAATTATGAAGGGGGTGCACTATCAATTCTAAAGAGGGCACACTGGAAATTGTGAAGAGGGGGCATTGAAGAGGGTTCCCATGGAGCCTCTGTGAAGAGGGCACTCTGAGATCCCTAAGAAGGGTGTACTGTAGCTCTGAGAAGAATTGTGGTTTTGAAAAATATTCTACCACAAAAAAAATTGTGTTCGGAACTAGTGGATGTCCTTCCGTCTAATTCTTGATCGCGAGTAGAAGTATGTCGATAACCGTGCTCTGATACCAATTGATTTTCAATGTAGATCTAAAAAACACATACAACAATGTAATGTGCAACAACGAATAAAATAAGAGATCATGATTAACAATAGAGAATGTTGAGAGAGAGAGAGAGAGAGAAAATGGACGACAAGTTAGAAAAAAAAGGAATATCAATCTATTCAGAAAGAGAGGGGTTCCCTTTATTAGGATGGGTGTATTTTTCCTCTTTAGTTATTTGTGGTTACAATGGAAGTTGTTTCTTTATTCTGAAGCATTGTGATCAACATGACCGATGAGAGTTGTTTCCAACACAACTAACTGACATGAACTAACATACTAACTTTTTATTAAGAAGCACCATGCTCAACTAGATTGAAGAGGGTTGTTTACAATCTAAATAGTTGACTCAGCTGACTTAATAACTCTTTATTAATAATCTCCTTGCTCAAATACACTTGAAAAGGTTTTTTACAAGCTAACTAGCTGACGCAACTAACTTACTAACTCTTTAATAAGAGATTCCATGCTCAACAATATTGGTAAGGGCAGTTTACAATAGAAATTATTTATAGCCTTCTAAACACTCTCATGTTGAGTGGTGAAGAAAGGGGTGTGTCATTCCTGGTGGCCCAGTAACACACAGAGTTAAAAACTTACACAAGAACATTACAGTGAGTCTAAGTGGCAGGCTCGTGATTCCTCTCTCAAGAATCCATAAAAGAAACAAATATGTGAATTGTATGACACACAATAAAATTCGTTTCTCATAAAATATAACTGCATAAGGGTTCTGGTGGTTTCAATTTTTTCATAGACATGGGAATAATTAAGACTATATCAATTTGGGTGAAGGAGTGGGAACAACATATGCATTTCCATCATCCATTGTCGTATCATCGTCCATCAGATCATCTTCTTCCAGCTTGAAATCGACCACATCAACTTCTGTGTCGACCATTCTTTCGTTCTTTTCTGCAAAATCCTTGAAATTTGGGGTGGGCGATGGATATACAGAGAGAATGCAAGATATACATGTTTATAGGGTTACAAAACAAATAAATGCAGGGGGGTAGGATATACACGTTTATAGGGTTATAAAAAAAATAAACGCAGGGAGGGTTGTCTAAGCAGGGGGGGTTTCCTTGGAATTCTTTGGCTTGAAATATATCTCTCGGCGCACCAAGGGACCATCTCCTTACTTCCTTCTGGGAGGAAGGGGATGAGTAGTAATAATATGCCTTGGAGCACTGGAAGTTCTAGTCATCATGCCCAAAGGTGTTTACTATATCTCAACAGAACTGTTGTCGAGTTGATGCCATAAGTTGACGAGAATGTATGTTTTCTCCAGATGATGTTTGAAATGAACACTCGAAAGGAATAATATAACCCTCCGCAAATATTGTTTTAATGCATATCAATGGGATATCTCCTCGAACCTTTCACTGATTAATGACAATTTATACGGTTCCTGCATAATGAGTTGTTACCATTAAAGCTTACTAATTGCATACTTAGAAAGAAGTGAGAAGGTGGCGTGGATGACGAAGAGTGATTAAGGATTGGAGATTTCGTGAAGCTGCCAAAAAGATGACGCGTGAAAGAGATTCCATGATTTTTTAAATGAACACTCGGAAGGGAAAATATAACCCTCCGCAAATCTTAGCTTAATTCATATTAATGGGAGATCTCCTCGAGCCTGTCACCCATTAATGACAATCTTTATGGTTCTTTCATGATCATTTGTTAGCATTAAAGATTAATAATTTAATATTTATAAAGAAGTGTGAAGGTGGCGGGGATGACGAAGAGAGATTAAGGATTGGACATTTCATGAACCCGCCAACCCGATGACCCATGAAAGAGATTCCAAGAAATGGCTAAGTATGGAAAGCGGTCGATCAGGATTCAAAACAGGGTCACAAGTTATACTCAGGAGATGTGAGGGCTAGATGGTCAAATTGTATGTCTCCGAACTTTTGAATGCAAAATGTGTAACATGGAACAAGGCATGATGGAGGAATTCGACGGTCAATTTGTATATCGCATAACTCTAGGTGTTGTTTGTAGGTCCCGGAACAATGGAAGTGCAATGTTGAGCACGCCTGCCAGAGAACCGACGATCGAAAAAGTGTCCAAGTATGGAATGGGGAAGTAGTCGTTCGGATTCGTGATATAAAAGCATGAGACATATTTGGAAAAAAAACTAAGTAAACAGAAAGTGAAAGTAGAGGAGAAAAAGAAAGGGGAATTTGGTTGTCAATTTGTATATCAGGGAATTCTGGGTGTTGTTTGTAGGGGGTGGAACAATGGAAGCGCAATATTGAGCCCGTCTAGCCGGAAACCCGCGATCGAAAAAGTTGTTGAGTATGGAATGGGGAAGTGGTCGGTTGGACTCGTGATATAAAAACATCAGTGGAAATGTGAACACGTGAATCCACCAACCCATGCACTTAGACATTTTCTGAAAAATGACTAAGTAACATGAAAGGGAAAGTAGAGGGGAAAAAGAAAGGGGAGGGCAATTTTCAGAAGCGGGAATTGGTCTTAACAAAGCCCCATTGATGGTATTAACAGTAACTATGAAGTGCATTAGACAGGTGAGCAGGTTCTTTAATCAAGGAATAGAGAAAGTAAGTCATAGTTATATTTTCCAGGATGTGTTTGCATAAGAGAAGCATCGAAAAGCTACAGAAAAATCAATGGAGGGTTGTTCAAGTAAAATTATTGTACTGTCAACTTGACCGTAAGTATAACAACGACGAATTTTAATTTTAATTTTATGTGGTTGATATCATAGTCCCATTGGACTTCACCTAACATATATCCTTTTATTTCAAAATATTTATGAAGAAGAATTTTGCTAATTTCATTAATCAAGTAAAAGTGCTAAAATGAACTACATATTACATTTTCTTCAGAGAGCTTACATTAATTAAAAGGAAATGCAGGTCTTATATATTCTTTAAGATTATAGAAAAACTATTAAGATCATGGATCTATCATGCAGCCATAATTCAAAAACCGGGCCCATCAAAACCTTGAACTACAGTATGAAATCACATGAACAAAAGTCTACCAAACACAAGACATGAAAAATTCAGCGGAGATTGTGCATTGTATCCCATCTATAACCAAATCCTCAAATGGGCACCAAGAAATTTTCCGATTACTATATTACTATGAACCAAGATCACTATGAACATTTTCTTATGATAGTACTATGAACCAAGATCACATTGACCTGACAATGTTCTAACATTACTAGTTCTGGAAAAGAGTGTCAACATTTAACTTAATGGAGTTTGAACAATGCCAAATTTGCAATATTATTGAAAATTCCTGATGGTTTTGTTCAGAGGAGCAAGCCATTTTGAAGGCTCAAAGGATGGACCTGATTTATTCACAGTTGGATACTTTATATGAGGTATTTCCTCATGCTTATCATTCCTAGACTGAACAATCTTATGTGCTTCCAATTCACTTTTCCATGGAACTACAAAACTCTATTCATATCTTGATTGGGTAGCATGGATAGATACATATCAGATTGTTTCGTTTCTTGTCAACACATGATATGATCTTTTTTTTTTGGGTTCAACCGATATGCAGTATGGCATTGTCCTCATTTAATGTAAATTTGCTATGGACGTGAAAGTCGCGTAACATGTAGGCATTGTTTTCCCTTTTCTGTAGGTATACCTCATATGGAAATTCTGCCAACCCAAGAAGCACATCTTGTAATACAAGTTTTCTAATTGTACAATGTACATTATTTTGTTGAGGGTTCCTATGGAAGTGTTGAGGCAATGTCTTTATATGTAAGGGAATATTTTACCGCATCGTAGGAAATCAATTGTGCCATCATTTATGAAAGCAGAGGTAGAAGCAAGAGAGTTGCATTTGGCACATACAGGCTCAAAGGGGGTCGAGTACGCATTTGTTGCAACCAAAACACCCTCAAACTTCACACAGGATCATAGTAGTTAATATATTGAACAATATAATATGCAAGTGTACAAAAAAAATGCTGCACAAAATTGTTTAAGGAATTTTTATGTTCAAAGTGTGGATGGAATTGTAGATGTATACGTACAACAGTTGTCGAGCTAGTTAGTTTCTTGAGATCTTGTACTATGTATGTTCGCAATTATCTTACAAATGTTGCTTGGGTTGTGCAAAAGATCCTTTCTTTAACATCTCTTTTCTTTTTTATATTTTTGAAGAGCATAAGTGGAAATTGCTCTTTATGCAATTGTTGTTCCATTGAGGAAAACAAATTTGAATAGGTGTCGAACAATTGTAGCTACAACATGGAACAGTGTAATAGTTGTGTAACATAACTGAGATATATGAGTCTGTGAAAGTAAAGAACAAAACTGGATATGGAGAACGGTACTTCGTATGCAACAACTCCAACCTCCAACACCCATGCATCTTGATACACACTTCCAATTGCCCAAGTTTTGGGGCCAAATGAATGGTGCGATTGTCGATTCTTGGCTTCGTATTCTGTCCACATACTTCATGACATGTCTCGAGATGACCGAAGACACAAAACTTCAAATAGAAAGTTTGCACTTGGAAGGAATTACGCAGACTTGGTGGGATACCAAACTGGAGAATTGTTCTTTGGTCGTCGACCTTGGTAAACCAGTAGCTACAACATCTACAAACATCATGTGGTTGGGTTCATGCACCTGCAGTTGGAGTTGTTTTTTCACTTTGCAGGTTTCAAGTCCTGCACCCGCAATTGGACCTACGATTCTTTCGTTCATCATTGACGAGTAGGTTTCAATACCATAGTTTCATTTGTATTCGTAGTTTACTGTTTACTGTTTACAGTTTGCAAGTAAGAATGTTTAAGTATTTATTCATCATTCTTATCCTACAGACTTTCCATAGAGGTTGGCATATATTTTTCTCATTCTCTTAAATTTTCCTCCAATTTTTTCCCCAGGCTCTGCATCGTGTGCATGCCAATGTTGTGTGCACAACTTTGACTATCATTTTTTCTAGAATTACAAATCCCGGTCCTTTGTCGTATGTGACGAAGTGGAAATCTAACGCCTCAATTGAATAAGGAAATTATTTATCCTTCACACCTTTCCCTCGATGATATTCCCATATTTCCCAGGAATGAGTACCTAACTATCCCGTACAGGAATCGAACATGTGTCTTTCACATGAAAAAGACGATGTCAAGCTTGTTGCCTTTGCAAAATATTCTTGTAGAAGAAAACTGCACATAGGTGTAGAAGGGCTAAGTATGATACAATGCTAACCAAGCTGAAACAAAATTGCACACCATTGCTAGGCATTATCCATCTTTGTCGGTGACATATTTCAATAAGTTATAAAGAAAAAAGTTCAAGGACCTGGAATGCAAATAGTGGGTAATTCTAGGGCTTGTTACTGCACTTTGCAGGGTTGAAATCCTGCACTTGCAAGTGGACCTGTGATTCTATCGTTCATCGTTGACGAGTAAGTTTCAATACCAGAGTTTCATTTGTATTCGTTCTTTACTGTTTAGTATTTAGAGTTTGCAAATAAGAATGTTTAGGTATTTATTCATCACTCCTATGTTGCAGATTTTCGATAGAGTTTGGCATATCTTTCCCTCCTGCTGTTAAATTTTGCTCCAATTTTTTCTCCAAACTCTAAACCATATGTATGCCAATTTTGTGTGCACAACTCCAACTGTCATTTTTTCTAGCATTACAAATCCTAGTCCTTTACCTTATGTGACGAAGTGGAGATCTAACGCCTCAATTTTCGATAGAGGTTGGCATATCTTTCCCTCCTCCTCTTAAATTTTGCTCCAAGTTTTTCTCCAAACTCTAAACCATGTGTATGCCAATATTGTGAGCACAACTCTGGCTGCCATTTTTTCTAGCATTACAAATCCTGGTCCTTTACCTTATGTGACTAAGTGAAGATCTAACGCCTCAATTGAATAAGGAAATTAAAATGTTCTTGTAGAAGAAAATTGCAGGTAGGTGTAGAAGGGCTAAGTATGATACAAAGGTAACCAAGCTACAACAAAATTGCACACCATTGTCAAGCATTATCCATCTTTAACGGTGACATATTTCAGTAAGTTATAAAGAGAAAGTTCCAGGACGTTGTCTACATTTTATAGGAACAGGAAAAGGAAAAAACAAACTGAGATCTTGGACAATGATGACATTGACTACTGTTGACGATAAAAACCGCAACGAGGATTTCCCCCGCAAAGTATTGTTTAATCCTATATTTAAACTAAGCTAATGATATATAATACTAGTAGGTGGGACCCCCTTGTAGACTAGAGGATCATGGATAGTCTTATCACACATTTTATGATGTTGTTTCAATGCTTCTTATAGGGTTCTACATGATTTATGATGAAGTATTGGTTTTGTTTACGACACGATGGCAGATGGATAATGCATTTGATGTATTGATTATGTTATTCTAAGCTCTAAAATTACATGTTATGAATGGATTATATTTACTATTATTACATCGTCATTGGCGCCATGATTCATTACATGTTACACCTGCACAAGACACATGTTAGTTATAGCAACAGACAAGAGCAATATGGAATAAATTCAAGAAAAGGGAACTATGCTATACTATGCTATACTATATACAAATGAAATTAAAAGAAATTGATGTTAGTCCTAACTAGCAATGTTAGTGGCTATACGATTTGTATTGAGTTATATTGGGTGCATTTGATATATGTGATTGTATGGTTTTGGTAATGGTTAATATGGATTGGGGTGGCGCAATTGGCAAGAAATGTGTGCAAGTTTTGATGCATGGAATTAATGGTATGGATTAATTGTATGGTTTTGGCAGGCTGTTGTGTACTACCAAATTGAATAAATGGAGGATGGAAGCAACGTGTAGTAAATGCACGCCACTCCATACTTCTCCCACTGGTTGTCACCCTAGAATGGTTATTGTTCATTTGGTTTTGTTGTGGTTAAGCTCTGAGATTCAGGCGTGGAAGGAACTGCTCGACCAACTCACATTTTTAAGGCTATTGGTTACAGGTATGGTTATTTTCACCCATCCATGAATTCCCTCTGTGTATGGAATGAATGTTGGCTCGGTAATGTGTTGGTGTATGTTTTATTGAAGTTGGCAACTGTGTAAACGCGTGGTATTTTCTCTTGAATGAATGTGTATCTTATTCGTTGCAAATGGAAAATCGATGGTTGAAGTTGTGATTTCATTGGTTGTTCTGTGTGGTGGAAACCGTGATGGCTCTCTATGGTCTTTATGGGTTTTTGTTGGAGGGTTTCACTCTATTTAGCCTTGTTGGTCGTCTCCTCACATTTATGGTAACCATATCTGGTTGTATTCGATGCTATGGGGTTGTTGTGTATGTTTCGATCCATCTTTTGTCCACTGTATATATTTTCACCTAATCGTGGTCTCTTTTTGTGGTATTGGCATCAGCACAGTGGCCATTATGGCAAGAATTTTTCTTTAGGGTTGTTGGTAGTCCCTAGGGTTTGCATTTTCGTTGGCATTGTTATGGGTTGGTTCGGCTCTTGAGAAGTGCGTGAGGGTTATGAATCTATGCGTTCGTGGTATTGGTTACTTTCCAGTAATAAATCTTCACTCCTTTGCATCATGTTCTACCCTACCTGATGTTGAAATGTCACCTTATTTTACAACGCTAAGGGTTATGAGGCTTTTGGTTCCACTGATCTTGTCTCGAAGGTCTCTCACCTACTATTTATATGGTCAACCTCCAGTCACCCTGTGTTTTGGTGATCAAGTGAACCCTTGATTATGTCTTGTGTTCATGGTTACAAAGCTCGATTTCGATAAACCCAACCAATCGCACTCTTGTTGGGTCTCTTGTTGATTGTCATAAGTCGATTGAGTAGTATTGACAGTGGCCTTGATTATTGTCTCGTCTCTGTTTGATCGGGTTGTTGGAAAGTTGTAATTGGAAATGATAATTGGTATATGGTCGTTTCCTCCTTGTGTTATGATAGTTGAATCGATAACTCAGCATGGTTTAATTAGTTGTGAGAGTAAGCGTATATGTTGAGTCACAGAGATGCCTCTTTTCATTATGCGTTGGTCTGTGTGTTCCTACATCGTGTTATTAATTAAAGTTGGTGGTTGTTGTGTGTTTAATTTTCTGATCTGGATTATTGCAATTTTAAGAGTTGATGACTGTGACTGGGATGTCTACTGTGTATGATTTATGGAGACATTGTGCATCATTTTGTTTTACTGCACCACCAAAGATGACCACGGGTTCTTGGTAGTATGGTTTCATTGAAAATTTAATTGTTAAATTTGTCAAAGGAATGGAATCGAGCATGTTTTAAAAGAGTCTGTTCAATTGAGGAAAGGCCCATGTCTATGTTTGATTTGAGGATTTATAAATTATGGGCAATGGTTGATATTTTTATATATGCTTAACAAAGTTGAAGCAATATGACTATATGTTCCTTTGAATTTTGTTTTAAATATAAAAGGGAAATAAATGAAAAGAAACATAATTCTTTAAACAATATGGGTGAAAGTCATGACGATTCTGAGTATGATTATACACTGTGTTAATTGAAAGTTCTTAAAGAACTTGGATGTGGGACAGTGAAAAAGTTTAACACACAATAATTGTTTAATTGGTGCTGGAATAGTTGTATTGAATACAAAACTGTTTTTATGGATTACTTAATTGGTTTTTCGAACAATATTCATTTTTTTCCGTACCATTATTTCACTTTTTGCACATTACAATTCCCCTCGCAATCCCATATTCACTATCCACTCCATGTTCCTAAAATTTAATTATAGTTAAGATAAGTTATGTATCATGACAATTAAAGGATCACGGGGATGAATTACAGGGATATATTCTTTTGGTTTACGATACAGTTGATTGTTTGATGTCTGTGAGCAGTAATCATGATCTTTTCCCCCTAATTTAAACATTTTTCGCTCAATACAACCCCTCACATATCCCATAACCCTTGTTCACCCCCTTCTCATTGACAACTATTAAACGATTTGTATGGATTGGATTGCATGAGTCTGATATGTTGTTGAGCCTAATTTTATTTCATATTTAAAAGAGTTGTCATGTATGGTCGTTAAATAAACTATTTTCTAATCAATTATGCATACAGGAATGAGGTTTTTCAGCAGAGGTATCCATGGTCGGGGTAACTAAGGAAGAGGAAATTGGAACAGGGGCCCTAGAAGGCCAAGATTTTCTATACACTTTGATGCAGACTCGCAATAATCAGGCTAGCTATTTCAAGCTAGAATTTTTAATTGGATTGGGCAAGGAGTGGTCCAACCTAGGCATGAAAGGCCTCCCTTCCAAGCCCCATAGGTCCCTAGTATCCCAGTGCCTCCTCGTGTCTCACTGCAACCTGAAGTCCCCGAAAAAGATGGATGGCAAGAGATTCTCCACCCGGTAGTCTCCCAACATCGTGGTTGGCCTAACTTGTCTCTACCTACTCCTCCACCTATTAATCAAATTGTCCAAGATGCCCCTGTCCACTCACCAGTACAGTCTTCCCATGAAATCAAAAGGTTAAAAGCTGAGGCCCACCATGCTCCTGACAAAGGAAAAGCCATTGTTGTCCCTTCCTCACCCTCAATTGACTCTCATAAATCTATGTCCTCTCGCATGCATTTGAGAGATGATTTCTCTCATGTGATCAGTGAGATTAGGCCTAAAGGCTCCACACAGCCTAAGGAAAATTCAGAGAGATCAAAAGGTGACAACAACAAGGGAAATATTGCCTCCCAGAGTGGAAAATATGAATTTTAAGTTTTATTTATTAACTATTGAGAACAGTTGACTTCTGAAATTTTGGACAACACACTATTTTTTGGATATATGGGTGATATATTTTTGGAAATAATTTGAATTATCATTGATATAAATTATCAAAATATGAAGTGGTGATGGGAGTCACAAGAAGGGATGTTTTGTTTGATTAACTAGTTGTGTTATGATTGTTAAAGAACTAAAGGGAGTCACAAGGGGTCCCAACTACTAGTTATTATTTATTTAAAACCCTTATTATGATTTTATTACTTTTCCCCCTTAACAAAAAAGTTGGTTTATTTTTAGTTAAATTAACTAAAGAAGTAGTTCAACTACTTAAACCAATTATAATTTGCTTAAAAGCAAAAGGAAAAGGAGGAACAAAGGGGAGTAGAAGGAGAAGCATACTAAGGTTTTCTCTTTGAGTTTTTTTGAGATAACTCAGTTTTCATTCATTCCTTAATTCATTAGAAGCCTAATTTTTTTTTATGATAGAAGGTTCATATTGTAGACAACAAGATTCAGGGCTGAATTACATCATTCAGACACTTGTTTTTCAGAGGTGTTGATCTATCTTTGATAGTCTGTGTAGACTTGTCTGTTTGTGAATTAGATTTCGTGACTGACAAAGGCTATTGTGCAGAGTCAAGTGGGTAGCAATATGCGGCAAGTTGATCCAGCTTTTAAATTTCATTTTTTTACTTTCTATCAGAAATCCTTTTGTATGTTTCATCGGGGACATCTAAGTTTGACTTTGGTCCAAAAATTCCTGAGGAAATTTTGTAAAGAGAATGATTCTTTTGATGAATTGGAATGAAATAAATGATTTCTTTATGTCTCATCTGTTTTGATTATTGACTTGGTGTCTTTACTTCTGTCTCTATATTTATTTTAGCATCTGTTATGTTCAGAAAATTACATAAATAATGAATTTTTCAGCAAGATTTTATTTATAAAAAAACTAGCCTAAGCACTTGTAAACAATACTTTTGAATTAGGATACCAATTTTGATGGCTATAAACATAGGTTGATATTCCCGTCTATCTTTCTTTAGCCAAGCAAGATCTGAAAATGCTTGAGTAAGATCATTTCATATATTTTCCTCAACATTTATTTGGCGACCATATTGGGGAGATATTCAATATCTATCTAGTTAATTTTTATGCTTGATTAGCATCGAAGACATCTATTTTTTTAATATTGATTCTTTGACTGTTTTATTTCTTAATGACTGTACCTGTTGCAAGGCAGCCCAATATTGATCATGGTCTTCAAGATCAGACCAACATTTCTTTGAATTTGTTTAACACCATTTTAGACACTGTTAATACTCAGGCTGAGCTTAATCATTCATGGGAAACAATTGAAGGAGATATTAGTTCTCGGGAACGTTGGGAAGCTAGACGTAGACAACCTAGAAATCAACAATAACCCTCTTGTTCCTTCAGCTTTGGCCTTCATTTCATGTCCTTAGACTCTCGTGTTTCTAGGAGAAAAAGAGGCTTATCATCTGAAATTAACCCTATTGCTAAAATAGGAAAAAGGAACGTTGTGTTATCAACCCAACAAAGTTCTCTAAGGAGAACCTTGTCTGACTCATGAAATTCATTTTATTTTCCCTTACCTATTATCCACAAGATGGCATCTAGTGGTGGCTCTGGTGGCACTAGAAGTGCTTCCTCCTCTCAGTCGTCAGCTTCGTCAGTGATTGGTAGCTTATATAGCCACCATATCCCTTTCTAATCTACCACAAATCCCACCAAAATCATCAAAAAGTATGGGCTTTTTTCAGTTTGAAGAAGACACCACAACCACACCATGGCATGTTTCCTCTCCTCTTAACCTAGCACCTATTACTCGTCCACTTCCTAAATTCAAAGATCATCTTCCTAGGTTTTCGAGTAATAACACTGTCACTACAAATGAACACCTGGTGGCATTTTCTAATGTTTGTCACAACATAGGAGCCAATGCCAACAATACTTGCATGCGCTTATTTATCAATTCCTGGGAAGGAAATGTTGCGACCGATTTATTTGACCTTCCTCCTAATATTCTAGGGAGGAGTTAGTTTATTGGTTCAAATCCACCTATGGGAAATCTAAAATGCCAGCTGAGTAGTTACGAGAGTACAATAACATCACCTATAAGAATGGTGAGACCATCAAGTCCTTCAACTTGCATTTCACTAAGTTATACAATCAAATCCCTGAACTCATTCGACCTCAGAACCAAGCCTCTTTCATGCATTACGACAATGCATTACCTTCCCCATATCGTCATAGGCTTGAGGAAAAATCCATTGTTAACCTCAATTTCGCTCTACATACTTGTTTAGACTATGAAAAACAACTTGAAAGAATAGGTCTTCCTCGGGGAGAATTAGTTAAACAGACAGACATGTCCTCCCTCTTACAACTAGTCCAAGACATGAATAATCGTATGATAGCATATGAGAGAAAGGGAATTGTCTCCCCTCTCACCCCCTGAGCTTCATCCTCTTCTGCACCCCCCTTTAGAAATCCAATTGAAAATAATTTTCAGCCTAAAGCTATCATGCCTTGAAGTGGGTGTAACTTTTGCGAGGAACACCACGAGGAAACCACATGTGAGGTAAGAAAGAGCATCAAAGATAAGATCTTTGGTAAAAGACCAAAAACTACCATTGCTTTCCTAGATTTTGCAAAGCCAGAAGATGTCATGATCATCAATACTAGGAATAAATCCTATGCTCCAAAGGGAAAATATGATCCTCCCCGGAATTCTTCTATCCCGAGCTCATCATCACCAGCTGCTACTGTTCAAGTTACTAAGGTTCTTGACAGTCAAGGAATTACCTCCCCTCTCCCCTCTTCCAAATACAATATTCTGAATCAGCTGGCCAACATCAAAGTAGATGCCACCCTTCTTGACATGGTTTCCGTCCCTAAACAACAGAGGCATCTGAAACAATTCATGGAAGGAAAATATTTTTTTGTAGACAACCTCTATGAAGAGGTAAATGAAGAGGATTCGTTTGTAAATAAAGTAGGTGTACATAACTTTAGATACCCTGTAAAAAATCCCCCTTTTTATATTTTTGTAATCATTATGGATAAGATCGCCCATTGTTGCCTCATTGATGGAGGTTCAGGCCCAAGTGTGATGTCAAAGATTATTATGGAAGAGCTAGACTTGTCTTGTACAAATGAAAACACAAGAAGCATGCTCTCTTATAATAGTCTACAACCAATGACCATAGGTGAGATTAAAGATGTGACCTTAGTTTTGTGCACACACCCTGAAATAAGGACAACCCTTAGTATTCAGGTAATTCATATGCCAGTAAGAAATTACTCAATCATCTTGGGAAGAGATTGGAGAGCCTTGACGGGTGGATACCTCTCACTCGATGGGACACACTTATCCATTCCTCGGAATGGTAAAAACATTATAGTCCTTAGAGAGGGAAGGATTCCACCTTACATAGAAAGTTTCCCACAACCAAATGTGAACTATATCGAAGAGGACCTAGGGGTGTATTCCATATTTGCTAAGGAGGATAGCATTCCCTTGGAACAAATCGATTTAGATGATGGTATGTGGCACATGCACTTTGATGGTTCATGCTCTAGTGAAGGTAACAGAGATGGCATAGTCTTGTACTCTCCTATGGGGAAAATTCATAACTTTTCTTACAGGTTGGAGTTTTCTTGCACAAATGATGTCACTGAATTTGAAGCCTTATTATTAGGCATTGAAAATGCCTATAATCTTGGTTTTGGTCATCTTTCATTTTTTGGAGACTCTGAGCTTGTTGTGAACCTTGTACATAAGATATACTCTCCTAGCAACAAGTTGATGAAACGATAAACCCAAACTGTTTGGGAACTTATCTTGAACCTATTATCTTTCAACATTACTCATGTTAAGAGGGAATTGAACTCAATGGCTGATCAATTAGCTATTTTTTCAGCCTCTCCTAATCGATAACTTCTTCCACACAGACCTGATTGTACTTTTCAATCTCTATATCGTCCACATATCCCTGACAATATAGAATCGTGGCAGGTCTTCCCTAGCGATGAGATCATCTGTGCTTTAATTCAAAACGAACCTTATAAGTCCAAGGAAATTATATTAATAGAAGATAACAAGATTCCTAAGGGCTTGACTCCTCTAGAGAGTTCATTTTCATCGAGAGATGTAGGAAATAAAGAGAAAAAGAAAGAAGAGGAGTCGAAAAGGAAGGTGGGTGAAACCATCTCCTTGAACATTGGGACACCCGAGTCTCCAAAGAATGTTAAAATAGGTTCCCAATGTTCTGATTAAGAGAAAATGAAGTTTTCCAAGTTGCTTGGTGAATTTCAAGATGTTTTTGCTTGGTCATATGAGGATCTTTGTGGTTTTGATCCTGCTCTTATACAACATGCCATTCCCATCAAGGAAGGCATAAAATCAGTTAGGAAAAAATGAAGGCTTATCAACCCTGCACTAGAAGCAACTATTCGAAAGGAGTTGGAAAAACTCTTGAAGGCTGGAATCATCTTTCCGATTAAGTATTTTGAATGGGTTTCCAAATTGTTTCATGTTTGGAAAGTCACTGATCATATCATATTTTGCGTTCATTTTCACACATTCAATCGGGATATTATGAAATATCACTTTCCTCTCCCTAACATGGAAATGATTCTGCAGCAAGTTGCAAGGTCACAGATGATGCCCTTACTTGACACTTTTTATGGTTACAATCAAATCAAGATAAATGGGGTAGATACATACAAAACCACCTTTATCACTCATTAGAGTACCTTTACTTATGAATGTATGCCTTTTGTATTATCTGGTATGAGTACCAATTTTAAAATATGTATGCAAATAAATTTTGACGATTCGATCGGTAAGATTATTCATGTTTATCTTAATGATCTAATCATGTACTTTAAAGCACTATCAATCGTCTCAAAGTTTCAAAATTTATGGTTGGGTCCTTTAAAGATCGCTTTCGTCCTGGATATTAACTCTTATATTCTAAAAGATTTACAGGAGTGATTATTCTCCTACAACACTAACGGTTCTCACCTAAAACACTACGTGGAACCAACTTGAAAAGTTTTAACATTGTTTGGATTTTATGTATATTAGTAGTCTAGTTTTGCTTTCATTTTCCAACTGTTTTTCATTTCTTCTTTTACAGTAGTTAAATTTATGCTTTCATTTTTAATAGCTTTCATGTTGCTTTTGCAAATTCTGTCATTTTATTTCTGTTGTTTTAAATTTTGTAGTCCTATTTTTGTCACGAATTTTATTGTTTTTCATCTTTTAGTTGATTTTTGGCCAAGAATAAGATGTTGGATCAGTTCTTCCACAGTGACACTCCTTCAAGGTATTGTTAGTCAAAAAAAATAAAGCTTACATAGTTGTTACGATGTTCCCCCTGAAAGTAAATTGAATTTGTTAACTGGTTTCACTGTTGTCTTATAAAAGAATTGGTTATCTCCCGCTTCTACTTTCCATTTTTGCATCCATTTGAGAATTAAAAAGAAGAAGTCCATAAATTTGTATCCTTGAAGTAAAGAGCAAATTCTGGTTGAATGATTATGCCTGCAGGGATAAACCCCCTCATACTTAACATTTTCCATGAGTTAATCCCAAATTCTCAGTCATTTTTCCATTAAATCCGCTCACTTCCCCCCATTGCATAATCATTTTGGTTATACTTTATTGATCCACTGTTATTGGTCTGCGAAACCATACATTCTGAGTTCTAATCTTTTGGAAACAGATTTCCCTGTGGAGTCGCCAGTTTGTTGACGAA
Organism: Picea engelmannii; assembly: GCA_009831015.1. Classification (NCBI taxonomy): domain Eukaryota; kingdom Viridiplantae; phylum Streptophyta; class Pinopsida; order Pinales; family Pinaceae; genus Picea; species Picea engelmannii. The sequence continues at coordinate 83,685 of ML778960.1, forward strand.
AAAAATCACAATGAGGATTTTGCCCGCAAAGTATTGCTTAAGCCTATTATTTAAACTAAGCTAATGATATATAATACTAGTAGGTGGGACTCCCTTGTAGACTAGAGGATCAGAGATAGTATTATTACACATTTTATGATGTTGTTTTGATGTTGCTTATAGGGTTCTACATGATTGATGATGAAGTATTGGTTTTGTTTACGACACAATGGCATATGGATAATGCATTTGATGTATTGATTCCGTTATTCTAAGCTCTAAAATTCCATGTTATGAATGGCTTCTATTTACTATTATTACATTGCCATTGGCACCATGATTCATTACCTGTTACACTTTCACAAGACACATGTTAGTTATAGCAAGATACAAGAGCAATATGGAATAAATTCAAGAAAAGGGAACTATGCTATACTATGATATACTATATACAAATGAAATTAAAATAAATTGATGTTAATCCTAACTAGAAATGTTAGTGGCTATATGATTTGTATTGATTTATATTGGACGCATTTGATATATGTGATTGTATGGTTTTTGTAATGGTTAATATGGATTGGGGTGGCGCACTTGGAAACCAATGTGTGCAAGTTTCGATGCATCGAATTAATGGTATGGATTAATTGTATGGTTTTGGCTGGTTGTCGTGTACTACGAAATTGAACGAATGGAGGATGGAAGTGACGTGCAGAAAATGCACATCACTCCATACTTCTCCCACTGGTCGTCACCCTAGCATGGTTATTGTTCATTTGGTTTTGCTGTGGTTAAGTTCCAAGATTTAGGTGTGGAAGGAACTGCTCGACCAACTCGCATTTTTAAGTCTATTGGTTACAGGTATTGTTCTTTTCGCCCATCCATGAATTCGCTCTGTGTATGAAATGAATGTTGGATCGATAATGTGTTGGTATGTGTTTTCTTGAGGTTGGAAACTGTATAAACGCATGGTATTTTCTCTGGAATGATTGTGTATGTTATTTGTTGTAAATGAAAAATAGATGGTTGAAGTTGTGATTTCATTAGATGTTCTGTGTGGTGGAACCCGTGATGGCTCTTTGTGGTCTTTATGGGTTTTTGTTGGAGGGTTTCACTCTGTTTAGCCTTGTTGACCATCTCCTCACAATTATGGTAACCATATCTAGTTGTATTCGGTGCTATGGGGTTGCTGTGTATGTTTCGATCCACCTTTTGGCCATTGTATATCTTTTCACCTGGTCGTGGTCTCTTTTTGTGGTATTGGCATCAACACTACGACCATTATGCCAAGAAGTTTGATTTAGGGTTTTTGGTAGTCCCTGGGGTCTGCATTTTCGTCGGCATTGTTATGTGTTGGTTCGGCTCTTGAGAAGAGTGTGAGGGTTATGACTTTGCGCGTTCATGGTATTGGTTACTCCCCAGTAAGAAAACTATGTTCCTATGCATCGTGGTCTATCCTACCTGATGTTGAACTGTCACCTTATTTTACAAGGCTAAGGATTATGAGGCTTGTGGTTCCACCGAACTTGTCTCGAAGGTCTCTCACCTACTATTGATATGGTCGACCTCCAGTCACCCTATGTTTTGATGATCAAGCGAACCCTTCATTATGTCTTGTGTTCATGGTTACAAAGATCGATTTTGATAAACCCAACCAATCACACTCTTGTTGGGTCTCTTGTTGACTATCATAAGTTGGTTGAGTAGTATTGAGAGTGGCCTTGATTATTGTCTCGTCTCTGTTTGATCGGGTTGTTGGAAAGTTGTAATTGTAAATGATAATTGGTATATGGTCGTTGCCTCCTTTTGTTATGACAATTGAATCAATAATTCAGCATGGTTTAATTAGTTTTGAGAGTAAGCGTAAATGTCCAGTCATTAATATGCCTCTTTTCATTATGCGTTGGTCGGTGTGTTCCTACAGCGTGTTATTAATTAAAGTTGGTGGTTGTTGTGTGTTTAATTTGTCGATCTGGGGTTATTGCAATTTCAAGAGTTGATGACTGTGATTGGGTTGTCTATTGTGTATGATTTATGGAGACTTCGTGCATCGTTTTGTTTTATTGCACCACTAGATATCACCATGGGTTCTTGGTAGTATGGTTTCATTGCAAATTTAATTGTTAAATTTGTCAAAGGAATGGAATCGGGCATGTTTTAAAAGAGTTTGTTCAACTCAGGAAAGGCATGTGTCTATGTTTGATTTGAGGATTTATAAATTATGGGCAGTGGTTCATATTTTTATATATATTGAACAGAGTGGAAGCAATATGATTGTGTGTTCCTTTGAATTTTTTGTTAAATATAAAAGGGAAAGAAATGAAAAGAAACAAAATTCTTTTAAACAATATGGGTGAAATTCATGACGGTTCTGAGTATGATTATACACTGTGTTAATTGAAAGTTTTTAAAGAACTTGGATGTGGGACAGTGAACAAGTTCAAAAAACAGTAATTGTTTAATTGGTGTTGGAATAGTTGTATTGAATACAGAACTGTTTTTATGGATTAGTTAATTTGTTTTTCGAACAATATTCGCTTTTTTCCCTGACATTATTTCACTTTCCGCACATTACAATTCCACTTGCAATCCCATATTCACTATCCACTCCATGTTCCTAAAATTTAATTATAGTTAAGATAATTTTTGTATCATAACAGTTAAAGGATCGCATGGATGAATTACAGGGATATATTCTTTTGGTTTATGATACAGTTGATTGTTTGATGTCTGTGAGCAGTAATCATGATCTTTTCCCCCTAATTTTAACATTTTTCGCTCAATACAACCCCTCGTATATCCCATAACCCTTGTTCACCCCCTGCTCATTGACAACTAATAAACAATTTTTATGGATTGGATTGCATGAGTCGGATATGTTGCTGAGCCAAATTTTATTTCATATTTAAAAGCGTTGTCATGTATGGTTGTTCAAGAAACTATTTGTGAATCAATTATGCATAAAGGAATGATATTTTTTAGCAGAGGTAACCATGGTCAAGGTAAACGAGGAAGAGGAAATTGGAACAGGGGCCCTAGAAGGCCAAGATTTTCTATACACTTTGATGCAGACTCGCAAGAGTTAGGCCAACTATTTCAAGATGGATTTCTTAACTGGATTGGGCAAGGAGTAGTCCAACCTAGGCATGAAAAGCCTCCCTTCCAATCCCCACAGGTCCCTAGTATCCCAGTGCCTCCTCATGTCTCACTGCAACTTGAAGTCCCCGAAAACAACAGATGGAAAGATATTGTCCACCCGACAGTCTCCCAACATCGTGGCTAGCCTAACTTGTCTCTACCTGCTCCTCCACCTATTAATCAAATTTTCCAAGATGCCTCTGTCCACTCACCAATACAATATTCCCATGCAAGCAAAAGGTTAAAAACCAAGGCCCACCATGCTCCTGACAAAGGAAAATCCATTGCTTCCCCTTCCTCACCCTCAATTGACTCTCATAAATCTATGTCCTCCTGCATGCATTTGAGAGATGATTGCTCTCATGTGATCAGTGAGATTAGGCCTAAAGGCTCCACACACCCTAAGGTAAATTTAGAGAGATCAAAAGGTGACAACAACAACAAGGGAAAGATTGCCTCCCAGAGTGGAAAATATGGATTTTAAGTTTTATTTATTAATTGTTGAGAATAGTTGACTTCTGAAATTTTGGACAGCACACTATTTTTTGGATATATGGGTAATATATTTTTGGAAATAATTTCAATTATCATTGATATAAATTGTCAAAATATGAAGTGATGATGGGAGTCACAAGAAGGGATGTTCTTTTTTATTAACTAGTTGTGCTATGATTGTTAAAGAACTAAAGGGAGTGACAAGGGGTCCCACCTACTAGTTATTATTTATTTAAAACCCTTATTATAATTTTATTACTTTTCCCCCTTAACTAAAACATTGGTTGAGTTTTAGTTAACTTAACTAAAGAAGTAGTTCAACTACTTCAACCAATTCTAATTTGCTTAAAGGCAAAAGGAAAAGGCAAAAGGAAAAGGAGAAACAAAGGGGAATAGAAGGAGAAGCATACTAAGGTTTTCTCTTTGAGTTTTCTTGAGATAATTCAGTTTTCATTCATTCTTTAATTCATTAGAAGCCTAATTTTTTTTTATGATAGCAGGTTCCTATTGTAGACAACAATATTTAGGGCTGAATTACACCCTTCAAACACTTGTTTTTCATAGGTGTTGATCTATCTTTGATACTCTGTGTAGACTTGTATGTTTGTGAATTAGATTTCATGACTAACAAAGGCTATTGTGCAGAGTCGAGTGGGAAGAAATCTATGTCAAGTTGATCCATGTTTTAAAGTTCAGTTTCTTACTCTCTGTCAGAAGTCCTTTTGTATGCTTCATCGGGGACCTCTAAGTTTGAATTTGGTCCAAAAATTCCTCAGGAAATTTTGTAACAAGAACGATTCTTTTGATGAATTGGAATGAAATAAATGATTGCTTTATGTCTCATCTGTTTTGATTATTGACTTGGTGTCTTTACTTCTGTCTCTATATTTATTTCAGCATTTGTTATGTTCATAAAATTACATAAATAATGAATTTTTCAGCAAGCTTTTATTTATAAAAAAACCATCCTAAGCACTTGTAAACAATAATTGTGAATTAGGATACCAATTTTGATGGCTATAAACATAGGGTGATATTCTCGTCTATCTTGATTTAGCCAAGCAAGATCTGAAAATGCTTGAGTAAGATCATTTCATATATTTTCCTCAATAACTACCTCGTGAGAAAAGAGCCAATGACATGTACTCGTTACTATATACATAGAGTAAATGCTTTGAGGAAATGGATATGTAATGAATATACAGGAAAAGATGCATATAATGCAGGTGGAACAACAATCCACTCTGCATTATTGATGCCTTTTAACAAGTCGCATTTTCTTCCACTCAACAAAGAAATGTTAGATACCTTGTCAAAGCTTTATGACAAACGACAACTTGTGTTGATAGATGAGGCATCCTTGATTTGAAGTCGCTTCTTATATTCCATTGACAATCGACTGAGAAATATAAAACATGTCCAAACCAAATACTTTGGAAACCTTGATATGGTATTTTTTGGGGATCTTTACTAGGAACAACCCATACAAGATTCTCTCATATTTGAGTAACCTATAGTCAACATGCAAACAATGATGCATGGATTTTGGGAAGACAACATAAAGTTCCTTGAATTACATACTACAAAGCGTCAGAAAAATGAAAATTCTATTGCAATTCTAAATAGAATGCAGAAAAACAACCAAACATGTGATGAATTAACATATATCAATTCAAGTTGCATGCGACCTTCCCCGACCAAACCAACCTTACCTTACCTATTCTACAAGAATAAGGATGTTTCAATGCATAAAAAGCATATTCTATCACTCATGCCTGGAAATGATATCATCATCGATTCAATTGATCTTGAAGAAGAAAACTATGGCTATGTACCATGTCATCAACATACAACATCTTTTCGTTTGCAACTTGTCCTGAAATTAGACATGCTAGTTGAAATATATGTCTGGAACTATGATTCATAGGATGGCCTAGTAAATAGTGCAAATGAAATGCTCAAAGCTTATACCAAAACAGAAAAAGTTAATGTCCTCTGGATTAAGTTCCATGACCCGCACATTGGCCACTAATAAGCCAACAAATTAGCTTATCTATATAATTCAAACACTTTGCGTGAATGGACACCTATATTGTGAATATCAAAACCAATATCAACATCAGAAAAGACAACTCAACTGAAGATTCAAAAACAATTTCCAACTCAACTTGCATGTGCACGTACAATCCACAAATCACAAGGACTAACACTTGATAGTGTTGCCTTCGACCCTGTTGGAATACGAATACATGGACTTGTATACACAACTTTGTCCCATGTCATAAACATAGAGTCATTGTATTTTCTAAGCGCTCTTACAAAAGATAACTTCAAAGTAAAACATAAATTTGATACTGAGATGCAACGCCAAGTTCGGACTAGTGAAAAATGGCATCTACAATATGATTACCAATCCATACAAACAAACTCATATGTATCAATTCTATCACTTAAGACGTGCAATTTAAATGCACATATGAATGATATACTCAATGACTATGACACAATGCAATCTGATACTCTGTGCTTGCAAGAAACATACATGACATTATGCATGCAAAATAAGCAATTTTCAAATCACACTTGCATATCAAGTTACATTATACATGGAGTGATAATATTAGTGAAAAAACATATAACAATTTTGGCTCATATGCATTTCGAAGAAATAGATGTTGAGATGGTGCTAGCAAGAGTAATTTTCCATGGATTGCAAATTGCAATATTCAATTTCTATGTCGCTTTGTGTGCAACAGTGCCGACATAATGAATGTTTTTTCAAATGCATTACAACATTTACATCTGAACGAAACCATTATCATTCTAGGAGACTTCAATGTTGACATGCTACAAACTAGTGCCATAACAAAAGAATTGGAAAACTAAATGTGCAATTACAATCTCTGCTTTCTTTTGGTTAAGATAAAGCATGTACAAAACAAACTTATTGACCATGTATGGTCAAATGTGCCCATTTCACTTTACACCCTCTTTATCTTAGACACATACTGGTCTGACCATGATACAATTTGTCTTGTACTTGAATTGTGAAATATACATCAAACATATTACAAAATCATATTTCCATGTCTCAAAGCATATCTGGATACTTTGTTGCACAAAACCAAATCATTCAACTAGGATCATCCAACTTCTTAATATTTTATGGCTTGTAATATATTTTGGCCAGGAAAACTTCTATATAACCACAACCATGGATCAAGAAAAACAAAGGTTCATACTTTTAACTCTATCTTTTATTCTATTCCTTTGATTCTCATTTACTGTATGTACATATTACTTGTTTTCCCTTACATACCAACTTACATTCATGTTCATTGTATTTTGTGCATTCTCACATTGAAACAAACAGAATAATTGGAGAAGACGAAGGACTCTTAACCAAAAATGTAGAAGAAGATATACAAAGGTGCATGCCTCTACTCTTATTTCATATTCCATTGTTTTGTATCTCATTTATTGTCTTTATATTTATTATGTTGCTTTGCACCTATTTTATTGTATGTAGATACTACATATCTTCCTGCATAATAATTTATCTTCATGTCAATTGTATTTTCTGTATTGCTACATTGAAATAAATAGAACTGTATTTATTTTTTACATGTCTTTCTATATACCAACTTACCTTCATGTCCATTGTATTTTTTTCATTGCTACATTGAAAGAAACAAACTAGTTGGACAAGAGGATGAAATCTTATATGCCACAGCAGAGGAAGATGAAGTACAATCTTTGAAAAGGTATACAAATAGTGATAGTAAATCAAACACACAAAACGAGTAGGTGGATAAAATATTGGACTAGAAAACAATGATTTGGAAACAATGGGCCTTTTTTGAGACTTTCCGCTTTTGAAAATTGCCCTCCCCTTTTCTATTTTCCCACTCTCTTTTATCCCTTTTTTTCCCCTCTTCTATACTTAACCAAATTACCCTTTCTTTTTCCCCTCTACTTTCCCTTTATGACGGACTCACGGGTTCACATTTCTACTCATGTTTCTATATCACGAATCCGACCAACTACCTCCCCATTCCATACTTAGCCACTTTTTCGATCGCGGGTTCCTGGGATGGCAGGCTCACAATTGTGCTTATATTGTTCTGTGTCCTGCAAACAACACCCAGAGTTCTGTGATATACAAATTGATAGCCAGAATCCCAGGTTGGCAGGGTCAAGATTGCGCTTCTATTGTTTCATGACCTACAAACAATGCCCGTAGTTCTACGATATAAAGATTGACTGCCAGACTCCCCCATCATGTCATGTTTCGTGTTACAAGTTTTTGCACTCAAAATTTCTGAGAGATACAATTTGACCATCGGTTCCTCACGTCTCCTAAGTATGTGACATCCAGAACAATTATGAAAAATATACAATGCATATTCTTATTTAGTCGTTCTGATGTTCATGTACACATGCTTGCATTAGAAAAATTTGGATGAGTGGCATGTGCATGAGTAGTCAATCATCGCAAACATCAACAGAACGACAAGGCCAAAGGTAAAGAGTCATACATTGTTATCTTGCTATGTTTACCAAAGAAATATCCCGAGTTATTTATTCATCTATGCCATGATAAATATGTTGATGTCATCTACAACACATGATTTTTCAGTTCACGAGAAGTATCGACGAGCGCAAGTGAAACACCCAACATAGTGCAAGATCCGCAGATTAAGAGGTATGGTTACAAAAATATGACCTGCATACTTCATCCAAATTGTGCATCTACTTGTACATTTATGCCCAAAACAAATGACACAAACTACCAGTCGCATTACGTTTTCTGTTCAAAAAATGTCATCAGGTCTAAACTTATAACACCCAATATACTATCGATAGAAGGCTTGAAAAACCATCGAACTGGACAAGTGTTCTTAAGGGACATAATGGACATGTATAACACCTATGTAGACAAGGAAAATAAAACTAGATGCATTATGTGTGCTGACATGACAACGAAGCCATGATGACAGTCACACTGACTATCCCTACACAACTTGTCCAGAAACATGCAAAAAAAATATTTCCAGGTAATGGGATATCCATTACAAATTTTAATATATTACAAAAAAAATTATATGACCATGGTGATTTTGATCGGATTATATCGCTCAATGAAACAAGTATTGTGGAAAAATTTCCCATGGTTTTTTCATAATATCTTTTCGTACCAGACAAAAACAATCAACCAACTTTCATAGAGCAACGACATTTACCCAATCAGAACCATTGGTGCAGTTGTCACACTCGCAAGAAAAGTTGGCTTGCAACACATTCTCCATATAAAAGATGGAGAGCCAACCAACAACAAAGCAATGGTACTGTTTTCCATATCCAGTTTTTTCCTTTACTTTCACATGCTCATATATCTCAGTTATGTTACACAACTATTACACTGTTCCATGTTGCACCTACAATTGTTCGACACCTATTCAAATTTATTTTCCTCAATGGAACAACAATTGCATAAAGGGAAATTTCCACTTATGTTCTTCAAAAATATAACAAAGAAAAGAGATGTTAAAGTAAGAATATTTCGCACAACCCAAGCAACATTTGTAACAGAATTGCAAACAGACATAGTACAGGATCTCAAGAAACTAACTAGCTCGACAACTGTTGTATGTATACATCTACAATTCCATCCACACTTTGCACATAAAAATTGCCTTAAACAATTTTGTGCATCTTTTTTGTTGTACACTTGTATATTATATTGTTCAATATATTAACTACTATTCTCACGTGCGTAAGTTGAGGGTGTTTTGGTTGCAAAAAATGTTTACTTGACCCCCTTTGAGCCTGTATGTGCCAAATTCAACTCTCCTGCTTCTGCCTCTTCTTTCATAAATTATGGAACAATTGATTTCCTATGATGCAGTACAAAATTCCCTTACATATAAAGACATTGCCTCAATGCTGCCATTTGAACCCTCAACAACACAATTGTACATTGTACAATTAGACAACATGTATTACAAGATGTGCTTCATGGGTTGGCAGAATTTCCATATGAAGTACACCTACAGAGAAAGGCAAACAATGTCTACATGTTACGCGACTTTCGCGTCCATAGCAAATTTACATTAAATGAGGACAATGCCATACTGCATATCGGCTGAACCAAAAAAAAAATCATATCATGCGTTGACAAGAAACAAAACAATTCGATCTATATATGTCCATGCTACCCAATGAAGATATGAATAGAGTTTTGCAGTGCCATGGCAAATTGAATTGGAAGTGCATAAGATTGTTCAGTTCAGGAATGAGAAGCATGAGGAAATACCTCATTCAAAGTATCCAACTGTGAATAAATCAGGTCCATCCTTTGAGCCGTCAAAATGGCTTGCTCCTCTAAATGGAACCATCAGGAATTTTCAATAATATTGCAAATTTGGCATTGTTCAAACTCCATTAAGTTAAATGTTGACACTCTTTTCCAGAACTAGTAATGTTAGAACATTGTCAGGTCAACGTGATCTTGGTTCATAGTACTATCAGAAGAAAATGTTCATAGTGATCTTGGTTCATAGTAATATAGTAATCGAAAAATTTCTTGGTGCCCATTTGGGGATTTGGTTATAGATGAGATACAATGCCCAATCTCTGTTGATTGTTTTATGTCTTGTGTTTGACAGACTTTTGTTCATGTGCTTTCATACTGTAGTTCAAGGTTCTCATGGGCCCGGTTTTTGAATTATGGTTGCATGATAGATCCAGGATCTTAGCAGTTTTTCTATGATATTAAAGAATATACAAGACCTGCCTTGCCTTTTAATGTAAGCTCTGTGAAGCAAATGTAATATGTAGTTCATTTTAGCACTTTTACTTGATAGATGAAATTACCAAAATTATTCTTCATAAATATTTTGAAATAAAAGGATATATGTTAGGTGAAGTCCAATGGGACTATGATATCAATCACAGAAAATTAAAATTAAAATTCATCATTGTTTTACTTACGGTCAAGTTGATAGTACAATAATTTTACTTGAACAACCCTCCATTGATTTTTCTGTAGCTTTTTTATGCTTCTCTTATGCAAACACATCCTGGAAAGTATAACTATGACTCACTTTCTCTATTCCATTTTTGAAGAACCTACTCACCTATCTAATGCTCTTCATAGTTACTGTAAAGACCATCAATGGGGCTTTGTTAATACCAATTCCCGCTTTCGAAAAATTCCCTCCCCTTTCTTTTCCCCCTCTACTTTCTCTTTTTGTTTACTTAGTTGTTTTTTGGAAAATGTCTAAGTGCGCGAGTTGGCGGATTCACGTGTTCACATTTCCACTGATGCTTTTATATCATGAGTCCGACCGACCACTTCCCCATTCCATACTCAACAACTTTTTTGATCACGAGTTTCCGGCCAGACGGGATCAAGATTGTGCTTCCATTGTTCCTCCTCCTACAAACAACACCCAGACTTCCCCAATATACAAATTAACAACCAAATTTCCCTTTATTTTTCTCCTCTACTTTCGCTTTCTGGTTACTTAGTCATTTTTCCAAATATGTCTCATGCTTTTATATCATGAATCCGACCGACCGCTTCCCCATTCCATACTTGGACACTTTTCCAATCGTCGTTTCTCGGGAAGGCGTGCTCAACATTGCGCTTCAATTGTTCTGGGACCTACAAACAACACCTAAAGTTCCGCGATATACAAATTAACCATCGAATTCCGCCATCATGCCTTGTTTCGTGTTACACATTTTGTAGTCAAAAGTTCGGAGACATACAATTTGACCATCTGCCCTCATGTCTCCTGAGTATAACTTGTGACCTTATTTTGAAGCCCAACCGACCACTTTCCATACTTGGCCATTTCTTGGAATCTCTTTCTCGGGTCATCGGGTTGGTGGGTTCACGAAATGTCCAATCCTTAATTGTTCTTCATCGTCCCCGCCACCTTCGCACTTCTTTCTAAATATGAAATTATTAAGCTTTAATGCTAACAGCTCATCATGGAAGAACCATAAATATTGTCACTAATGGGAGAAAGGCTCGAGGAGATCTCCCATTAACGAATTAAACTAAGATTTGTGGAGGGTTATATTATCCCTTCCGAGTGTTCATTTAAAACATCATGGAATCTCTTTCCCGCATCATCGGGTTGGCAGCTTCACGAAATCTCCAATCCTTAATCGCTCTTCGTCGTTCCCTCCACCTTCGCACTTCTTTCTAAGTATGCAATTAGTAAGCTTTAATGGTAACAACTCATTATGAAGGAACCGTAGAAATTGTCATTAATCAACGAAAGGCTCGAGGAGATATCCCATTGATACGCATTAAACCAAGATTTGCAGAGAGTTATATTGTCCCTTCTGAGTGTTCATTTCAAACATCATCTGGAGAAAACAGACATTCTCGTCAACTTATGGCAGCAACTCGACAACAGTTCTGTCAAGATACAGTAAACACCTTTGAGCATAATGACCAAAACTTCCAGTTCTTTGGGGCATATTCTTACTACTCGTCCCCTTCCTCCCAGAAGGAAGTAAGGAGATGGTCCCTTGGTGCGCCGAGAGATATTTTTTAAGCCAAAGAATTCCAAGGCAACCCCACCTGCTCAGACAACCCCCCCCCCCCTGCGTTTATTTGTTTTATAACCCTATAAACGTGTATTCCTACGCCCCTACGTTTATTTTTTTTGTAACCCTATAAATGTGTATATCCTACATTCGCTCTATATATCCATTGCCTACCCCAAATTTCAAGGATTTTGCAGAAAATCATGAAAGAATGTTCGACGCAGAAGTGGATGCGGTTGATTTTGAGTCGGAAGAAGATGATCCGATGGACGATGATACGAAGATGGATGATGGAAATGTAGACATTGTTACCACTCCTACACCCAAATTGAAATCCACCATAATGGGGGGAACTTCCCATATCAGCGATGGCGGCCCTAACAAGACCAAATGAAGGGGTTTCAAAAAATAAATTGACTCTGAATGCAATAGCCGCTTTACAGCTCGAGATTTTGAGTCTCTCAACTTGGATAACGGTCCTGGCCCTCAGAGATGTATCCTTTCCTTTAGTTTTTAGGGTTTTGGATTAGGGTTTGGATTTTTCCCTAGTGTAGGTTGTGTCCCTGAAGTCTTTGACTGTAAAGAGATGGTCTCTTGGTGCGTCGAGAGATACATTTCAAGCCAAACAATTATTCAATTTCAAGACCAATCTCTTGTTCTGTGGAGATACAATTAACATCTTAGGGGTTGAGGACCAGAACTCCCAGTGGTCCAAGGCATATTCCTACTACTCATTCGCTTCTGCCCAAAACGAAGTAATTTGGACCTCTAGAATTGCTCGTGCAAGCTGTGTCCCTGAAGTCTTTTACTGTAAGGAGGTGGTCTCTTGGTGCTTGGACCTCTAGAATTTCTTGTGTAGGTTGTGTCCCTGAAGTCTTTGACTGTAAGGAGGTGGTCTCTTGGTCCCCTTTTGCCCAGAATGAAGTAATTTGGACCTCTGGAGTTTCTCGTCCAGGCTATGACCCTGAAGTCTTTGACTGTAAGGAGGTGGTCTCTTGGTGGGACGAGATATATATTTCAATCCAAAGAATTATTCCAGTGCGGGACCACTCTCTTGTTTCTTTGTCACCTTAGGTCTTCCGCAAGGTGTTGAGATTGTCGAAGCCAACATTGACCTTCATAGGAGAAGACTACAAGGAGTTCCTAAAAAAGCATGATAATCAGTTTTGTATGTATGTTCAAGATCTTTTTGATGCCTTCTACATGTTGTCGCACTACATGAACAACACAGAGTTGTATGCATGTTTCCCTTTTTTTTTGTAATTCCTCTACATGTAATTATGACAAGTATGTTCAATGCTTCGATGTAAAGAACTCAGTCCAATGTATATGGATAAATATATATTACCCACTATTTTTATTATAGATTTACTATTAAAAAATTGCCTTGGAATCTTGGTTGGTGCTTCTTTGTTGGATTTAACACCTTTTCTCGTTTCCATGGTTCGATACTCTCGTAATTATTAAATATTTTATTGGCTCAAGTAATTTGATCAAATATTAAGCATTGAGCAATTATATGGCAATGCATTGTGTCAATCACATGAGGCTTCTATGGAAACATAAATGAATTTCACACAGTTTCAAACCAACATTCAATTCCATTCGTAATGTAGATAGAACATAGCAACACTAATTCATGATGTAGGAGTTGGGAACTCGCCCAAAAAGTTTCATTCTCATCTCAACCTTGTTGAGCAAACGATCTCTTATTTCCCTCTCTCTTCCTTGATTCCTTCACTCGAAAAGGAAACATATTATTGGTTGTCCATCCCCTGACCTCTATTTGAGCACTTTTACTTTATTAATGAAATTACCAAATTTTTTCACAAATATTTTGAAAAAAAATTGATATATGCTAGCTTAAGTCAAATGGGGCTATGAAATCAACCACGATATTAAAATTCAAGTTCTTAGTTTTTATACTTACAGTCAAGTTGACAGTACAACAAGTTTATTTCAACAACCCTCCATTGATTTCTCTGTAGATTTTTTATGCTTCTCTTATGCAAACACATCCTGGAAAGTATAACTATGACTCACTTTCTCTATTATTGGATTGAAGAGCCTGTAAAGCCGTCTAATTGACTTTATATTTATTGTTTCTCCTAAAGTATGCACCTGAGTGCTAAAGGGAAGAGCCAGGCCACCAAATATTTGGAATGGTCGTTCTTTTGAATTTGTTGGTGGGTTAGAGGGTTGTTTCACCAAGACAAAAGCATGGTCAAATTAGAAATATGATATGGATGAGGATTCTCCTTGGCAGGTAGCACAGTAATGACAGACAAGTGAAATAATAGAGGTAAAAAAGGAGGGAAATAACAAACCATTCAATGAATAATCTTTTGCACGAAGTTTAATACTTGAAATAATATTTCAAGGCATTAAACAATGTATCAAAAACACAATTACTCCCACGGGTTTCAATAAAAATAAATCTTCATCAAAGCATTAGCTAATGCACCTCAGTCGGCTGAAATGGCCAATAGCACAACCTATGAAATCGACCTCCCTATTATCGAATCAACAAAGATGAATATTATGGGATCAGAGAATATTTTTTGTGTGAGAATTGAATTGGAAAAAACTGTTACTTATTCTACTTTTTTAAGGCCTTATCACAGTAAGAATGAAAACTTATCCTAACCCACTTATAGTGCTTGTAAATCAACTATACATAGTTATAGCAAAAAATCAATTTATGGTTTATATTTGCATTTTCTCACACCCTTTTTAATGATACAAGCACAATAGAAAATGAGTATGTGGATAAAATATTTTACTAGAAAATGATGATTTTGCAACAATGGGGCTTGTTTGAGACCAATACCCGCTTCCGAAAATTTCCCTCCCATTTTCTATTTTCCCACTCTCTTTTATCCCCTTCTTTTCCCTCTTCTATACTTAACCAAATTCTCCTTTCTTTTTCCCCTCTACTTTCTCTTTCTTGTTACTTAGTAGTTTTTTTAGAAAATGCCTAAGTGCGCGGGTTGGCGGACTCACTGGTTCACATTTCCACTTATTCTTTTATATCACGACTCCGATCGACCACTTCCCCATTCCATACTTAGCCACTTTTTCAATCACGGATTCGCGGGAAGGCGGGCTCTAGATTTCACTTCCATTGTTCTGTGACCTACAAACAACACCCAGAGTTCCGCGATATACAAATTGACCACCAGACTCCCACATCATACCCTCTTCTGTGTTACACATTTTTCACTCAAAATTTCGAGACATACAATTTGACCATAGGGCCCTCACGTTTCCTGAGGATCCCTTGTCACCCTATTTTGAAGCACGTTTGACCTCTTTCCATACTTGGCCATTTCTTTGAATCTCTTTCACAGATCGTCAAGTTGACGAGTACACGAAATCTCCAATTCCTAATCGTTKCTCCCCGTGCCCGCCACCTTCGAACTTCTTCCCAAGTATGAAATTAGTAAGGTTTAATGCTAACAACTCATCATGCAACAACTGTAAATATTATCATTAATGAGCTAAAGGCTCGAGGAGACAGTCACACTGATTATCCCTACACAACTTGTCTAGAAACATGCAAAAAATATCTTGCCACATAATGGTATATCCATTAAAAATTTCAATATATTAGCGAAAACGAGTTCAACCGATCGTTTCCCTATACTATACTTAGCCACTTTTTCGGTTGCAAGTTCCTGGACAAGCGGGTTGAAGATTGCGCTTCCATTGTTCCGTGACCTACAAACAACACCCAAAGTTTCACAATATACAAATTGAGCGTCGAACTCCCACATCATCCCCTCTTCTGTGTTACACATTTTGCACTCAAAAGTTCTGAGACATACAATTTGACCATCAGGCCCTCGCGTCTCTTGAGGATCCCTTGTCACCCTATTTTGAAGCCTGTCTGACCACTTTCCATACTTGGCCATTTCTTGGAATCTCTTTCATGGATCGTCGGGTTGGCGAGTTCACGAAATCTCCAGTTCCTAATTGTTGTTCCCCGTTCCCGCCACCTTCGAACGTCTTCCCAAGTATGCAATTAGTAAGGTTTAATGATAACAACTCATCATGCAACAACTGTAAATATTTTCATTAATGAGCTAAAGGCTCGAGGAGACAGTCACACTGACTATCCCTACACAACTTGTCCAGAAACATGCAGAAAAGATCTTACCATGTAATGGGATATCCATTACAAATTTCAATATATTAGCGAAAACGAGTCTAACCAACCATTTCCCTATACTATACTTAGCCACTTTTTCGATTGCGGGTTCCTGGACAAGCAGGATCAATATTGTGCTTCAATTGTTCCACGACCTACAAACAACACCTGGATTTTTGTGACCTACAAACAACACTTGGAGTTCCACGATATATAAATTAACCATTGGACTGCCCCAGATCCATGCCCTCTTCTGTGTTACACATTTTGCATTCAAAATTTTCGAGACATACAATTTGACCGTCGGGCCCTCACCTCTCCTAAGTATCCCTTGTAACCCTATTTTGAAGTTCGACCAACCACTTTCCATACTTAGACATTCCTTAATCTCTCTTCCCCGTCCCCGCCACCTTCGAACTTATTTTTAAATATGCAATTAGTAAGTTTTAATTATAACAACTCATCATGCAAGAACCGTAAAGATTGTCATTAATGAGCGAAAGGCTCGAAGAGATCTCCCATTAATACGCATTAAACCAAGATTTGCGAAGGGTTATCTTATCCCTTCTGAGTGTTCATTTCAAACATCATGGAATGTATTTCACAGGTCGTCGGGTTGGCAGGTTCACGAAATCTCCAATCCTTAATTTCTCTTTGTCGTCCTCTCCACCTTCGCACTTCTTTCTAAGTATGCAATTACTAAGCGTTAATGCTAATAGATCATCATGCAGGAACCGTAGATATTGTCATTAATTAGCGAAAGGCTCGAGGAGATATTCCATTCACACGCATTAGACCAAGATTTGTGGAGGGTTATATTATCCCTTCCGAGTGTTCATTTGAAACATCGTCTGGAGCAAACGGACGTTCTCTTCAACTTATGGCAGAAACTCGACAACAGTTCTGTGGAGATACAGTGAACATCTTCAGGCATGAGGACCATAACTTCCAGTGGTCCAGGGCATATTCTTACTACTCATCCCCTTCCACCCAGAACGAAGTAATTTTGACCTCCGAAATTGCTCTTGCAGGCTGTGTCCTTGAAGTCTTTGACTGTAAGGCGTTGGTCTCTTGGTGCGTTGAGAGATATATTTCAATCCAAATAATTATTCCACTGCGGGACCACTCTCCTATTTCTTTTTCACCTCAGGTCTTCCGTAAGATGTTGAGATTGTCGGAGCCAACATTAACCTTCAAAGGAGAAGACTACAAGGAGTTCCTAAAAAAGAATGATAACGGGTTGGACCTCTTACCCGAGTTCCTGGAAGATCCGACAACAGTTCTTGAATATATCACAAGGTTGCAGGTTAGTTCGTTTAGAAATCCATTCCAAGAAATTCCTGGATGTTTACAAGAATAACAGGACAAGAATCCA
>ML778960.1:140888-159641 GCA_009831015.1 Picea engelmannii
TTCACCATTTATTTTTTTCCATACTCTTCAATTAATTTAGTTTTACAGATCATATAATTTAGTCTTATTTTGGTTTTAAATCATTATTTTATCAATTTTTAAATCTAATTAATAATATAAAAAACATTAAAAAGTTTTACCTTATTTTATTTAGTTTTACAATTTATATAATTTAATCTTATTTAGTTTTAAATCATTATTATTATGAATTTTCAAATCCACCAAAGGCAGGGACTACGTTGCTTTGCAACACTTGTTAAGCATGACATGATCGTGAGAGGTGAAAGTTTATAATCAATTTAAAGGGGCGGAGGGATTAAAGTAAAAGGTGTGTTTGTTTTTTTAAACTAAAGGGGCAGAGGGATTAAAGTAAAAAGGTGTGTTTGTTTTTTTAACCTTTTTTATTAAAAAGGTGAATTTAAAAAAAAAAAAAATTAATAAAAAGTGGGGTTAGTAAAAGGTTTTTGATTAAACTTTTTATTAAACTTTGTCGAGATTAAACCATTATTTCTCTACATATTTTTAAAGGGCTTTGGTTATTATGAGCAGTGGTGGTTATTTTTTTGGAATGTTTCCTTTGACAAAAAATTGGAATGTTTCCTCTAACAAAAAAGATGCAGAGTGCTAAGTTTGAAATTGAGAAGTTCAATGGCAAGAATAATTTCGAGATATGGAAGGTTAAGATGTATGATCTACTCGTGCAACAAGGCATGGTGAAGGCGCTTTTGGGAAAAGCAAAGCAACCTGCGACCATAATAGATGATGACTGGGATGAGATGGATGTGAGAGCACTGAGTGCCATACGCTTACGTTTGGTCGACAATGTATTGTTCAACATTGTTATAGAGAAGACAACAGTCGATTTGTGGTCAAAGATGAAAATCTTGTACATGATGAAATCATTGACGAACAGGATCTTCCTGAAAAGACAATTGTACAATTTGTGCATGAAGGAAGGTACGAAAATAGTTGATCATTTAAATACTTTTAATACTCTTTTAGTCCAGTTGACTAGCATGGGAGTGAAATTCGAATCTGAAGATAAGGCGATTACATTATTATGTTATTTGCCCACGTCATAGGATCATTTTGTTACCTCTATTAGTTTCAGTTCAACAGAAAGTATTGAGTTTGCTGACATTGTTGGAGCTTTATTGTCTAAGGAAACAAGGAAGAAATCCAATCTAGAAACCTCTACATCTGAGACGATGGTGATTAGAGGCAGACCTAAAGAAAGAGGACACAATCAGAGAGATTTCTCTCGGTCAAAGTCGAAGGGAAAGAAGAGAAATATTAAGTGTTGGTTTTGTGGCAAATATGGACACCTAAAGAAGGATTGTTGGAAGAGACAACAAGCCTCCAAAGAAGACCCTCCAAAAGAGACAAAGGAAGCAAATGCAACCGAAACAGGTTCAGTAATAGGTTAAGTTATGGCTGATGAAGTTTTATCAATTAGTATTGGTTCACATCATGATCAACAGTGGTTATTAGATTCTGGTGCTTCAAACCACATGTGTCTTCATAGACACTTGTTTATTACTTATCAGCCTATAGATGGTGGAATAGTTTACATGGGAAATGATATCTCGTGTAAAGTTGTGGGAATTGATAGCATTCGAATTAAGATGTTTGATGGAACTATTAAAATATTAACTGATGTAAAACATGTACCTGAGCTTAGGAAGAACCTAATCTCTTTGGGATTCTTAGACACAGGAGGTTATAAGAGCATTGTTCAAGGTGGAGTTATGAAGGTCTACAAAGGAATTCTACTGGTTATGAAAGCAAAGAAGGTTGGTAACTTGTTTTTGTTAGAAGGGAGGACTGAATCAGATCATGCGACAATGGTATCTGAGAACAACAATGATTTTGTTCGACTATGGCATCAACGGTTGGGCCATATGAGTGAACAAGGATTAAAGGTATTAACTGATCGCAAGTTACTTCCTAGTCTAAAGTCTTTAAAATTAGATTTCTGCAAGCACTGTATTTATGGAAAACAGAATAGGAAGAGATTTAAAACTGGAAGACACACCAGTGAAGGAATGCTTGATTATATCCATTTTGATGTTTTGGGGCCATCCCCTACCATTTTGTATGGAGGATCATCATATTTTGTTACTTTTATAGATGATTTCTCTAGGAAGGTGTGGATCTATATGTTGAAAAGTAAGGCTAATGTATTTACATTTTTCAAGAAGCTTAGAGCTTTAGTGGAAAAGAGCACTGGTAGATCCATTAAATGTTTAAGAACTGATAATGGTGGTGAATTTACGTCAATGGAGTTTGAGAATTATTGCAAGGAATTTGGGATTGATAGGCATAAAACCACTTCCTATACTTCTCAACAAAATGGAGTTGTTGAATGAATGAACAAGACTCTTCTAAAAAGAGCAAGGAGTATGTTGAGTAATGCCAACTTGCAGCAGGAATTGTGGGCAGAAGCTGTATCTACATCTTTTTATCTGATGAATTGATCGACATCAACAAAAATAAAAATGAAAAAATCCTAAAGAGGTATGGAGAGGTCACCCTTTTAATTATTCTAATCTTAAAGTTTCTGGTTGTGATGCCTATGCTCTAATTCTGAAACATCAACGTTCTAAATTAGATTCAAAATAATAAAAAAAAGGATTATCTTTGTTGGATATGGTGATGGTATTAAGGGGTATAGGTTGTGGGATCCTACTGCCCACAAGATCACCATTAACAAAGATGTAATATTTGATGAATCATCTCTCATCAAATCAAATGTAGATGTTCAAATGAAATAGGAAGAAACCAACAACAAATTCAATTTGAAACTAATGAAAATGAACATGAACAAGTTTTAGAAGATGTTCACGAAGAGTCTCCTGCAGTAGAGGAAGACATGGTTGATGATGAAAGTAAACAAATTGTGGATGAGCCACAAACTTCCCTAAGGAGGTCTACACGGGTCAGGAATCCTCCAAGAAGGTATGATGATTTTGTTTCATTTGTTTCTTTAAGTATTAATGATGATGAACCTTCGTGATATTAGGAAGCTGTGAAGGGTTCTAACAGTGATAAATGGAAAGAATCAATGAAGGATGAAATAAAGGCATTAGAGAAGAACACCACATGGGACCTGGTAGAAATTCCAAAAGACAGAAAAATTGTAGGTTGCAAGTGGGTCTACAAGTTGAAGAAGGGTGTTGATGATAAGGTGGAAAGGTACAAGGAAAGGTTGGTTGTGAAAGGATATCCTCAGAAAGAAGGTATTGAATTTCATGATATTTTTTCACGAGTAGTAAAGATTGTTTCAATTAGAATTGTGTTAGCATTAGTTGCATTGCTTGATTTGGAGTTGGAGCAACTAGATGTTAAGAATGCTTTCTTACATGGAGATTTGGATGAGGAAATTTACATGGAACAACCTGAAGGGTTCGTTCAGAATCGCAACAAGAAATTTATTTGCAGGCTTAAGAAATCATTGTATGGTCTGAGGCAGTCGCCCAGACAATGGTACAAGAAATTTGACTCTTTGATGGTTAGCCAGAATTATAGAAGGAGTGAGTATGATCATTGTGTCTACTTTAAGAAATTGAATAATGGAATATTCATTATCTTAGTATTTTATGTTGATGATATGATTTTAGCAAGAAAAAGCATAACTAAGATCAACAGGTTAAAGGCTCAGATGGCTAGGACGTTTGATATGAAAGATCTAGGAGCAGCAAGGCAGATTTTGGGCATGGAGATATTTAAAGACAGGAGGAATGGTAAGCTTTGGTTGTCACAACAGAAGTATGTTGAGAAGATACTTTTGAGGTTTGGTATGAACGATGTGAAACCAGTTTCAGTTCCTTTGGCTTCCCATTTTAATCTTTATTCAAGTTTATGTCCTAGTACAAACGAAGAAAATGAATATATGTCTTGTATACCATATGTTAATGTAGTAGGAAGTCTAATGTATGCGATGGTTACTACAAGGCCAGACATTTCACATGCAATTGGGGTTGTCAGTAGGTATATGGCAAATCCAAGTAAAGAGCACTGGGCAGCAGTGAAATGGGTGCTTCAGTATTTGAGAGGCACAAGTGATTATTGTATCACCTATAAAAGTGGTCGTGAGTTAGTCCGTGGATATGTTGATTCTGATTTTGCAAGTGATTTGGACAAGAGAAGGTCGACTTCAGGGTATGTCTTTACTCTTGCAGGTGGAGCTATTAGTTGGATGTAAAAGCTACAGAACATTGTTTCTTTATCCACTACAGAAGAAAAATATGTATTTGCTTCACATGCTTGCAAAGAGGCAGTTTGGTTGAAAGGTTTGTTTGGTCCGTTTGGAAGGGTGCAAGACAAAGTAAAGTTACTTTGTGATAGTCAAAGTGCTATTCACTTGGCAATGGTCAAAGACATGTTATTGATGAAGGTGGAGTCTCTCTTGAGAAAGTGCATACAAACAAGAACTGCACAGACATGTTCACAAAACCAGTACTGTTAGAGAAGCTATGATGGTGCTTGGATTCTCTTGGCTTGCAGAAAAGGTGATGAACAAAGAAAGAGAAAGGTATCAGGTTAATTGTTGTAAAGGTGGAGATTGTTAAACGATGACAACAAATTCGCAGGATTAGGATTTCAGATCCTATAATCCAGCATTGGTTGTAACCAATAATACCAAGTTAGAATTTAGTTATGAGCGCATTCAATAATCAATTTCTAATGTACATTGCTATAAATTGATGTATGTCTGTAGAGGTTGAGCGTGAGATGAGAGTGTGAGCCTGTTGTAATCTCCTTGATTTGAATAATAAGACAATCAATACCTCTACTTGGTGGACGTAGCCCAACATTTGGGTGAACCACGTTAAATCTCTATGTTTTAATTTTGTTCTTGAATTATGATATTTTTGTTTCCGCATTTGCAAATCCAACAGTGCTTACCGATATCATGAATTGTTATTGTGTTATTCTTGGAGGAAAAACTAAAAAACAAAAAGTCCAAATTTCAGCAATAGCCCGGATCTGAAAGAATATTGTTAGCCGATCTTATACACTAGTTGGTTTTAATTAATGATCTATAAAGTAAAATCTTCTTTGTGTGAAGCATTGTTGGCTTGATGATATGGTTAGAAGAATTGCCAACATTGTATTCTTGAACTTTGATAGCTATGCAACATCAATTGTTCAAAGTATTTTCATTGTTTATTGATGATTAATTGATTAGGGTTCCTGTCAATCTGTGCTCTATGAAATGTATTTGAAATTTGAAAGGATTATATTTATAAATGCTATATTGTGATTACTTCTCTGCTAGAGTAAACCCATTAAGAAACCTAGGAAATTTTAAGAGACCAAATAAATAATTCTTAATGGGTGTACTCTAGCAGAACGACTTTCAAAATTAGCACTCATCACATCTCATTCTTTTTCCACCCATACTACTTTCCTCTCAACGAACCATAATAAATCAACCACACCCATACTATAGTCTCGGTGTTGCTTCAGTTTTACAAATAGTCTTCCTTGAATTCATACATTCCCACACATATGATAAAAGTATTTATATCCTCATAGAGCAATATATTTTTTTATCAATCCAATATATTTGATATTCGATGAATATTTTAAGTTCGATTTCCTGGAATGCCAACTAACATTAACATAGTTGATAGTGTGCAGTAATCACAATATATCATTTGTAAATATAATCCTTTCAAATTTCAAATATATTTCATAGAGCACAGATTGACACAAACCCTAATCAATTAATCATCAATAAACAATGAAAAGACTTTGAACACTTGATGTTGCATAGCTATCAAAGTTCAAGAATACAATATTGGAAATTCTTCTAATCATATCATCAAGCCAACAATGCTTCATGAAACGAAGCTTTTACTTCATAGATCATTAATTAAAACCAGCTAGTGTATAAGATCGGCTAACAATATTCTTTCAGATCCTGGCTACTACTCAAATTTGGACCTTTGTGTTTTTTCGTTTTTCCTCCAAGAATAAAACAATAACAATTCATGATACTGGTAAGCACAAGTCGAATTACAGACACAGGTGAAATTGAAAAGTTATACGGCTAAGCATAAGCCAAATTATAGACACGGGTGAAATTGAAAAGACAAATACAGGTTGAATTTAAGGGCCTTGGTGGAATTTTAAAACAAACAAAGAATTGTAGCTAGTAAATTTTAACACATGAAATTCGAAAGAAAATACCCATCAACATATAAATGATTAATAACTGAATGGAACAGAACTTGTCATCAACCTCCTTCTCTTCTCTACTATGTGCAATATCAATTTTTGCAAGAAGAGATTATGTTCTCTATCCTCGCCTTTCCTAATGCACAATAGCATGCATATCGAATGGCATTGTATTTCATTACCAATCTGCCAATAAAATAAATTGACGACTCTAATCATGGCACTTTTCACAATTAAGGTTAATTGAAAGCCAAAATTACCATGGAAACCTTAATTAATGAAATGGAAGAATTCATTGAAACTCAACACCAGTGAAACTGAAACATTCATTAATTGAAACGTCAACAACAATTTTAACATCCACACAACCCACCCACTAATATGGAAGCATTAATTGAAACGAAACACTAGTGAAACAAAAGAATTTGTTAATTGAAATGCCAACAATAGCTTCACATCTAGGCAACCCACCCACTAATAGTGAAAAAAGAAGGGGAAGCAGAGAAAGTAAAAAATAAAATAAAAAAATGGATGAGTTTCACATCCACGATGCCCATGCACCCACTCATAGTAAAAAGAGAAAAAGCCAATAACAGGTAAAAAACTTTATACTGGTCATGTATGGTAAAATAATTGAGGAGTAAATAAAGTGGGCATTCATGTCATTATTATGCTAATCAGGTTAATCGCTATTTTTAATGATGAAAGACATGTTTTGTCATGCAAGGAAGTTAATGCTTGAAATCACAACCTTCCATTTATTATGACTACCAAGAATATTCCAAGCATACGAAATCTTGTCTGTTAAAAATCCATTTGTAATTAATGTTTCATTATAACTGTAACCTCAAAAGTATGTGATTGTACACTGGCAGTTGTTCTGGCCAGCTGTATCAGTCGTTAGGATTTCTTTTTTTGTTTCTTGATTTAGTTGTTATGTTTCTCACCTATAAGGTTCATCCTTTCATCTAATACGAATACGCTCTGCACTTTCTTGTTCCCAATCTGTCTTCTCTGTATTATCTTCTTTACTTCTTATTTTGTCATGGTATCAGAGCATAGGAAGTAAGCCTCTTCATAGAGCCTCGAGAGCAACCTGATCCTAGGAGGAAGAGTGCAGAGAATACGTTGTCTCACAGAGGAGAGTGCGGGAGCTAAGACTCTTCACAGAACTTGGAGAACAGTCTGCTCAAAAGATCCTTGGAGACAAAACAACACGTGGAAGCAACCTTGTAGAAGGACGAAGCGTTTAAAGATTCGTGGAATCCCTTCTTCAAAAGGAATATGCAAAGTAGGGAGAAGGAAGAAATATCCCAGTCGTAGGATCGGAGGATGAAGAATCGACAAACGTCGGATCCAGGTAAGGTGCACGAAACTTAATCTTTTAAGTGCACAGAAGAACAGAAATCCAGAAGTAAATTGGGACCATCCATCGTCAGGAGGGATAGGTGGTGAAATATTTGGAACTCCATACCATCAACACTTTGGGAGTTTCCAGACGAGTTGGTCACAAAATTGTCGACGCAACAAGGACCGTTGAACTTTGCAATAATTGTGGTGAAATTGTCGAAGCAACGAGGACCGTTGATCTTTGCAGTGATTCAACTATTCGTCCATTCGGCTATTCGGAGGAACTGAGGCCTTCACGCGTCAAAACGCCTGAAGCCCAAAGTCCCAGAGTGCTTGGTTTTCATCTCTCAGTCACATGAGAAGCTGAACTTTAATTTTTTTTGCCTCTCGAGTACACTCATATAGCCCGATTTCACCATTAAAGGGGATAAAGTTGATAAAGAATAGAGCTCGAAGATTTGACTCTATAGATCTCGTGCTCGGATAGTCAGATCCAGCCAGATAAGAGCTAAAGAAGTGGTCAGCCATGCGTTTTTCAGCCTGAAGTCACATAGAGAATTTCACAGACCTAGTTTTACGCACAGGAAACAGGAAGATAACCTTTCTATTTGCATCAAGAGATTTCAGAGTTAAAAAAATTCATTCTAAATTATTTTTACAAAAATGGCTACCTCTAACCATTTAGGACCAACACAAGGGCCAATACTTCTTGGGAAGAACTATGAGTTTTAGTCCCTCAGAATAAGATCCTTCTTACAAGCACATGAATGCTTGGATCCTGTGGATCATGGCTATGTGGAACCAGATCCTAGTGTTCTCGCTTCCATGATCGATCAACAAAAAAATGCATAGGCAGGACGGAGGAAAAGAGAGAACAAAGCCAAGTTCTGGATTCAAAACTCCGTGGATGACTCAATTTTCTCCAAAATAATAGGCATTGTTACTTCAAAACGAGCTTGGGATATCCTTCAGGCAGCTTACCAAGGAAATGATATGGTCAAAACAGTTAAGCTGCAAACCTTGAGGATGCATCTTGAGACTTTAAAAATGATAGAGTCTGAAAACGTTGATCAATTTATGACCAGAGTAATGGGAATGGTAAACTAGATCAAATTGATTGGTGAAGACATCCCTGATTAGAGGATTGTTGAGAACGTCCTCAGAATTCTTCCAAAGAAATTTGAAATGGTTGTTACATCCATCCTTGAATCCAAGGATCTGTCAAATTTTTCAACAGATGAACTACATGGGTTCTCTATTGACACATGAGACCAGACTACATATTGAAGATGAGTCAATAGCCAACGCCTTCAAAACTCAATTCTCCTTCAGTAGAGGGAGAGGCAGAGGCAGAGGAAGAGGGAGAATTCCAAGCAATCAACACTCAAATGAAGGTCACACCTATCAAAAAAGGAATCAGAATTACTAGCCTCAAAGAGGCAGAGGGAGGAGATCCAATGACAAATCAAGAATACAATGTTATTACTACAAAAAGTATGGACACTATGAATCTGAATGTAGGAAGAAGAAGGAAGATCAACACTCAGGATGAGCACATGTCTCAAATCATGAAGGAGACACCTATGATGGGATGTTTCTTTCACGTAACAAGATTGAAGAACAACACTAGGATCTCTGGTTGTTGTACAATGGATGCATCAATCACATGATAGGTAACAAATATTTACTTTCATGCATTGATTATTCTATTTCATCTGATATTACACTTGGAGATGACTCTTTAGTCAAAGTCCAAGGAAAAGGAATTGTGCGTATTCTCACTAAACAAAATGTAAAGAAAGACATAAACAATGTCTATCACATTCCAGATCTGAAACATAATCTCTTAAGTGTAGGACAACTAATTGAACATGGCTATAAGGTACTTTTTGAAGGAACCTCATGTAGGATATATGACAAAACCCCTAGCAAAAAATTGATTTCTGAAATCCACATGACTAGGAATAGAATTTTTCCCCTGACCCTTAGAAATGCAAATCTAACCCAATCTTATGCACACCGTGCATCCACCCCTAATGAAACTATGATTTGGCATGCAAGATTTGGACATCTACCCTTTCAGAGTCTAAGCCTTCTACAAAATCACTCCATGGTCAAAGGTCTACCTATCTTCACAGAGAAAAATTCCCCATGTGAGTCTTGCATTCTTGGAAAAAATAAGAGAATTAGTTTTCCACAGTCCTCCACTCAAGACAAACAACACCTGGAGCTGGTTCACACTGACTTCTGTGGACCAATGCAAACAAAGTCAATAGGTGGCAGTGTTTATTTTATAACATCTATTGATGACTTTAGCAGGAAAGTATGGATCTATTTTCTCAGACACAAGTATGAAACCTTTGAAAAGTTCAAAGATTTCAAGGCTAAAGCTGAAAAATAGAGTGGAAAATATGTGAAAGTTTTCAGGTCAAATGGAGGAGGAGAATACAGCTCCAAAGAATTTGCAAATTTCTACAAATCATAAGGCATCATCATGAAAACTACAACCGGGTATAATCCACAACAAAATGGAGTGGATGAGAGGAAAAACCAGACTATAATGAACATGACAAGGAGCCTTCTCAAGGAGAAGAGTCTGTCAAATTTATTTTGGGCTGAAGTTGTAGCATGTTCAGTCTATCTACTAAATAGATCCCCAACCACCAATCTTAAGATGAAGGTCCCTCAAGAAGCATGGAGTGGGACAAAACTGAATGTTGCTCATCTTAGGATGTTTGGATGCATTGCATTCACTCACATACCTTCTGAATTAAGAAAGAAACTTGATGATAGAAGTGAGAAATGCATTTCTTTTTCTAGAGTGAGACATCCAAATCCTACAGACTCTACAATCCGATTTCAAAGAAACTCATTCTCAGCAGAGATGTCAAATTTCTTGAACATTAGTTCTGGAGTGAGTCTAAAAATTGTCCTACAAACAGTCAAAATCCATTGTTGCCACTTCCTGAAAACACAAACAATTCAGGACAACAAACACATTAGCCTATCCTTCCAAGATTGCAGCTACAAGGACATCCTGAAAGTCCTCAGG
This sequence comes from Picea engelmannii, assembly GCA_009831015.1. Lineage (NCBI taxonomy): Eukaryota > Viridiplantae > Streptophyta > Pinopsida > Pinales > Pinaceae > Picea > Picea engelmannii. The sequence goes on from ML778960.1 coordinate 151,477, forward strand.
AAAACTCTTCTTCAAGCAAAAATTCATCCTCTGAACTAAAAAATCATAGCACTTGAAGCTTCATATAAATCCATCAACAGTTGGATGATATTGATCAACACAGTCTTTTTGCATTAATTTCATGTCAAACTACATCTTTTAAAGAGGCAGCTAAAGAGCCACATTGGTTTCAAGCCATGAACCAAGAGATTGACTCCATTGAGAAGAAAAAGACATGGGATCTTGTTGATTTTCCCAGACATAAGAGAAGTATTGGTGTCAAGTGAGTTTACAAAACTAAACTCAATGAAAAGGGGCAGATTGAAAAACACAAGGAAAGACTTGTTGCCAAAGGATTCTCACAACAACCAAGCATTGATTATGGTGAAACATTTTCTCTAGTGGAAAGGTTGGACACTGTAAGGACTCTCTTAGCCATAATAGCTCAACAAAAATGGAAATTATACCAGATGGATGTCAAGTCAGCTTTCCTGAATGGTGTTTTAGAAGAAGAGGTCTATGTGGATCAGCCACCTGGATTTGAAGTCAAAGAGAAGCCAGCCAAAGTGTATCAGTTGAAGAAAGCCTTGTATAGCTTAAAGCAAGCTCCAAGAGCTTGGTACTTCATAATTGACACTTACCTGATCAAGAGTGGATTTAGCAGAAGCCAAAATGAGCCAACTCGATACACGAAAACAAATCAACAAGGTAAAATTTTGATTGTATGTTTATATGTTGATGACATGATATATACTGGAAATATTGAGTTAACCAGTTTTAAACATGACATGCAATCTTAGTTTGAGATGACAGATCTTGGCATAATGAAATATTTTTTGGGGATTGAGGTTGACCAATCAACCAAAGGGGATTTTGTCTGCCAGCAAAAGTATGCAATAGACATCGTCAAAAGATTCTTCATGGAAGATTGTAATCCAGTAGAAAATCCTATACCCCTAGGCACAAAATTGAGCAAGCAAGATGAAGGCCCTATAGTGGATTATGATTTGTACAAAAGTTTAGTAGGAAGTTATTTGTATCTTACAACAACTAGGCCTAATATTATGTATGCAGTCGGTTTTGTTTCTAGGTTCATGGAATCTCCCAAAGATTCTCACTAGAAGATGGTGAAAAGGATTCTGAGATGTGTTGCATGCACTTTCATTTTTGGTTTATGGTACACTCAGTCTGAAGATAATCATCTCTCTGGTTACACTGACAGTGACTTTGCAGGCAACCTAGATGACAGGAAAAGCACCTCGGGATATGCTTTTCACCTGGGCATGAACCTAATTTCTTGGGCATCAAAGAAGCATCCCATTATCTCAATATATTATGTAGAGGCAGAGTATGTCGTTGCTACCTTAGCTTCCTTTCAAGTTGTGTGGATGAGAAGACTATTGAATGACATGTCACATATAGAAAAGGAGCCAACTCATATATTCTGTGACAACACTTCAACAATTGATTTATCCAAAAACCATGGTTTTCATAAGAAAAGCAATCACATTGACACTCGCTTTCACTTCATACGCGAGCTAGTCAATAATGGTGAAATCACACTTCAATTTTGTGGCTCATGAGATCAGCTCACAGACATTTTTACAAAGCCATTAGGAAAAACCGTTTTTTTATTTTCAGAGACAACACTTGGGCATTATCAGTGCTGATGTTTGTAACTGTTGAGTTTAAGAGGGAGTGTTATTTATAACTCTAACCTCAACAATATGTGACTGTACACTGCCAGTTGTTCTGGCCAGCTGTATCAGTCGTTAGGATTTCTTGTTTTGTTTCTTGATTCAGTTGTAATGTTTCTCACCTATAAGGCTCATCCTTTTATCTAATACGAATGCGCTCTACACTTTCTTTTTCCCAATCTGTCTTCTCTGTATTATCTTCTTTAATTCTTATTTTGTCAATTAAAAGCCCATTAATTCTAGAAATTTCCAATAAGTGTACGTCGTGTAATTATGCAACAGTCAAAGAGGGTGGATTGGTTATTCAAGAGTTAAATTTCCATTTCCCCATCTCCATAGTGTAGGGAAGATTTTAGAAGGAATGGTGTTGCCAAACCATGCCATCTAGAATGCTTGTCTATCAAACGAATGATACAGAGACAATTAATATTCCGATTAGAATTGCATGGCCTATGCATGTCTTTTAAAACTATACGAAATCTTGGAAATCAGACGCATTTCTATAGCTACAAAATTTCTATAACTGCTAACATTTCGTCTAAAGAATTTGAAGGTAACATATTTTATTAAAATGGATAATTTGATGAGTTTCAATTCATTTCCAGTGTGACTGGGTTTGTAAGAGATATCGAATTTGGTTATTTATTAGGGATCCAACAATATTTATTTTGTTTACCTAAGAGTGAATTAAATTGATATAAATCCTATGTGCACCTAAATTAATTAAAATAATATATCAGTGCCATATTTAACTACTAAGACAAATTTAACATTAATCAATTAAAATTTACATAATCTTAAACAATTTTCATTCTTGTACAATGAGAGTATAAAAACTAATTTGTATGCTAAGAGTATTCAATAAAATTTCATGAGTTTAAGACCACACACATTTTTGCATCAATGCTCCAACCATTAATTTTTGTTTCAATGCGTCAACTATTCAATAACATAACTCTCAACAACATAGATATATCAATTTCAAATTTACAAGTATAAAATATGGAGATGATCTATTCACAATCAGGATATATAGATTGCTTGTTCGATATTTTTGCCAATACCACCAGTTCTAACTTGTTGTCGAAGTTGTGTCAACCTCATGGTCGCTATGAAAACTTCGTCGATGTTTGTCGAATGTTGAAGTAGACTCACTGGATACATCCCTGACCTTCTAGACATACTTGTGTACTCCAAGGGTATCATGCATCATATCCTTCAAGCATTTGACCTTAAGCATTGGGAATGGTAGCATAATTGATAGAGACCTTGTTAACTTTGTCATTTCCTCCATTTGTGAGACTATTGTACAGTGAGGAATAAATCTTTCACCTTATTGCACACCCCTCAGTTTACCCTCGTTAGTGACTGAGTCCATGGCCTACCCTCACAACATCGTGCAACCGCTCGAGAAAAATTACCCCACACTTTTCAACTCTAGCCACAGTGGGAGTGCTAGTAGGTAAAATCAAGGATGTTGTTTCACCTCTCCCCATAGTACTGGTTTGGCTCTATACAACCTTGTTACTCCTATGCGAGTCAGACCGGCAAGCATGATCCTTGTGGCTGCATCCACTAATAATTTTCTTTTCAACATTGTCATAAGTCAATTCAATTACATAAACCAAAATTATCAGTTAAGAACTACTCACTGACTCATCCCAAAGTCCCAGAGCCCTATTGACGTACCCACATCAATGTATCAACAAGTTCTTTATCCACTCAAGAAACTTGTTAGTAGCATCTGCAATAATTATAATCAATCTCATGTAAATTGTTCATCAGCATCTCATGCAATTAATAGAACCATTTTCACATTTTGATTTAAGAAATTCAATAAAATAGAGTCTGAATGTCATCATAACATTTATTAACCTAGTCATTTGTGAGCAAATTCCCTCAAGGAATAAGTTTGAATTTTTAAAAGTAATTAGATAAAATGGGGCACTATAGTGACATCTCGCCAAGTCACTCTCTTCTTCTTATGGGAGAACATCAAAAATAGTTTCCTTAGATCTATGATGAAGGTACCCAAAGTTTCCATCTAAGTTGAACCTAGAATTATGTCAACCTCATTTAGACATATCATTGTAACCTTGAATTGGGATAGGATAATATAATCATCAATTGTTAGTTGTATCTCATTTATACCATGTCTTTTTTAATCTATAAAATATTTTTATTTGAATATATTTGACTCTAGAATTACTAATTGATTGACAAATTTGAAGTTAATATAGTTCCCTTTGTCATCCAAATAAATAATAATGTTGATGCCCTTCCCTTGAATAGTCCCTTTAATTTTTAATGAAGGGAAAACAATTTTTACAATACTTCGATAAAATATTCCTTCTCATTGCTATTGAAATCCATTTTTAATTGCTTGCAAATGAACTTTCAAACTTAAATATTTTTTTAGTCTTAAAGTTTTTTTTCTTTTTAAACTTCAATATCCTATCCACTTTTATGGGAATAAGTTTTATGCACTTGATTTATTTTGTGTGATAACCTTTGCAACTTTTGAAACTNACACACACACACACACACACACACACACACACACACACACACACAGACATATATATCATGCCATGTTACAAGGACACCTAGCATAACATTATACACATACAAAATTTAAGAAATGTTTCTCTTCATACAACTACATGATATAATGAATTAAATCATTAGCCTATAACTAAATCATTAGGAATAATACAAGCCATCACCTCTTGAAATGCTTCGTCCTAAAAGCACAGGTAAACATGAATGTCTCAATCTAAATAATTCATTCTCCCAAGTAGATTCATCTTTTGAAAGGTTCCTCTGTTTGATAAGGTATTCATTGATATCTATTGAATGAAGGACTTTGGTTCTATAAACTTCTAAGATACACTCAAGCTTCATTACTAGTCTCCCTTATTCATTTAGAAGGGGTATTTGTATAGGGGTTGTTGGACCCAAATTTGTATTCAAAGATGAAACATGGAAAACTTCATGTATATCTAAAGCATAGGCTACTTGGCTCAATATCTTCTAGATCTAGTAAGGACCATAAAACTTGGGTGCAATTTTATGATTTTGTAATTTTTTAGCAAAGTTTTATTTTTATGGTTGGAGTCGGATGAACACCTAGTCTTTAAATCCAAATTATTGGTCAGTTCTTTTCAAATCAGTTTGTTGCTTGATTTCTTTCCTTGATTGCTTGAGATGATTCCTTAGTATATGAATGATTTCATCAAAAGTGGTTATATCATTTTTCAAAACAGGTGCTTTGAAATTGGTGAAAACATAGTCTTTTATTGACAGTAGTGGGTATCCATATAAAGCTTCAAAATGTGTCATCTTTGTTGACGTTTGATAAGTGGTATTGTACCATTGTTTTTCAATATGTATTCACTTGTTCCATTGAGATTGACAATTAATAACAAAATTCATCAGGTATCCTTCAAGGAATTTATTTACCACTTCAATTTGTCCATTTATCTAGGGGTGGTATGAAGTGATCATGGTTAATGTGGTCCCTAATTGGTGGAATAATTTCCCAACAAGTTGTTGTTAAATTTGGGGTCCTTATCACTAATAATAAATCTTGGAAAGCCAAGCAGTCTATAAATTTGTTTTACATAAATATCAACAATTTCACTGGCGTTAACTTTCAATGATATTCCAATGAAGTGGGCATATTTGGTTAATTGATATACAATTACAAATATGTTATACTTCCCCTCTTAGGTAGGGAGACCCATGATAAAATCCATAGACACTCTAGTGCATTTTTAATATGGGATATAAAGGTGTTGAAGGAGACCCATAGGGTCAACTAATTCAAACTTCTAGCACTAACATGTGTTGCACTTAAACACATATTTCTAAATATCAATCTTCATTTCTTTCCAGAATAATGTTTGTTGAATATTGTAGTATGTTTTGAAAAATCCAACATGGCCTACAATCAAGGCATCATGGTTCTCTTTTAAGACTTGGATTTTGAATTTTGAAGTTTCAGGTAGATATATTCTTCCCTTATACTAGAGCATATCATTCTCCCATTTAAATTTTTAGCTTGATGTAGTTTTGTTTTCAACTTCCTCAATTAACTTCTTGATTTCTAGAATTTTCAAATACTCAACTTAAACATTTTAGATCCATTTAGAAATGACTTCTGAAATTGAGCATAGTATAGCATTTCCCTCTTATTTTTTGATAAGATATCAACAATTTGGAGTTCCTTTCCCTTCTTATAAATAATTTCAAAGTAAAAAAATTGGATTTTTCTTATCCATTTTTGTTGTTATGATGATAAGATCTTATGGTTTAGGAAATATTCCAAGTTGTTGTGGTCCACTTTGACCAAGAATTTGTCTCCCAATACACATTATTTCCATTTTACCAAGGCATGAATGATTGAAAACATTCATTGTCATATGTGGATTATGCTTGCTCTTTAGGGCTTAATATTTGAATTTTGAAGGCAATGGGGTGATTCTATTACATAATCATGTAACTCCTATTCTTGTCCTTGAAGCAACACATTCGAGCACCAAAGGTTTTATGAATTCTAGGGTAGCCAAAACTAGAGTTGAATACATTAAGGTATCCATCCTATTAAAACAAGCTTCTACTGCATAAGTTCCATATAAAGTAATGTTTTTTCAACAATGTTGTTAGCGAAGTGACAATCTCTACACATGTTATTACATATATTCTATAATAACCCATAATATCTAAGAACCCTTGTGGTGATGTGATAGTTTTTGGAATAGACCAATTAGTAATTGCCATAATATTCTTTGGGTTTACTTTGACTCCTTTCACTGATACAATGGGGCCAAAAAAATTTATTTCTCCTCTTCCAAAACTGAATTTTGATTTGTTTCCATAGAATTTATTTTATTCTAGTAGTTTCAACACCGTCTCTACGTGCTTTAAGTGTAAGCTCCATTTTTTTGTTTAAACAAGTATATCATCAAAGAACATGAGTACAAATTTCTGCAAGTATGGATAGAATAAGTCCTTCATAATTGTCTAGAAGGAACCTAGAGTATTGGATAGTCCAAAAGGCATCACATGGAATTCATACAAGCCTTCATGGGTACAAAAAGTAGTCTTCATAATGTCCTCTTATCATATTCTTATTTGGTAATAGCACAATTTCATATCAAGATTGTAGAAATACTCATCACCTTGAATTTCATCCAATAATTCATAGACAAATGGAATGAGAAACTCATCTTTAATGGTAATCTTATTTAATGTGTAATAATCAATACAGAGTCTTTAGGAGCCATCATTTTTCCTTCTGAGTATGACTGGCACTAAATATGGACTCTTACTTCATGTTATTATTCCCTAGTCTAATACTTGTTGAACTAGACACTCAATTTATGTTAAATGTTCTTATGAGAATGCCAAAAATATTTTCTCCTAATGGGGTTGATTCAAGAATGAGCTCTATTTGCATAGATTCCTCATTGTCAGTTTCTACATCAAAATTAGATGTTTTGGTTGCTTCCTCTTCCTTGTCACCACTACTATTGTTATTTTCTCATGGGTAGTTTTTCCTTGCATTTATGGCATAGACTCCAATTTGGTGCATTATATGTGAAACATTGAATCTTATTCCTCCTTGTATCTGACGAAGGAATCATTTTGTGAGGAGGAATATATCTTGAACTTGATTTTTCAAATTGGAGATAAGGGGGTTGCTAATAGGACATATGTTCCTCTTCATTGAATTCATGTTCTTTCATGTTTCCTCTATATTCTTAATATCTAGTAATTTGAGTTTGTTGCAATCGAGTGAGTTTGGAAAAAACAATCCTTCTCCTCAATGTCTTGAAATCTTTTGAGAAAATCCTTTTTGGATATATCATATGCCAATTCAAGGTCACAATGATATGTGGGGAACCTTAATGAAACTCATTGATCCAAAATCCTAACATGTTTGTTGTTGTGGCCTTCACTTTCATGCAACTAGATATATAAGTTACAACCATAAATATAAAGGGAATATATTATCAGTGTGGATCAACCTATGTGGTACATTAGCATTGGGATTGAGAATATAACTAGTTATATTAGGGTTGTTGTCAATCACTCCGCATTGTGAGTGAGATTATACATGATCAATCGATAGTTATAGTAAAATTATCATTTGTAGGATCACTTTAGGTGATTAACCATGAGCATAGGAAATTTATAAGCCACCCATATCTACAACTACAAACCCAGAATGTAGATTTTCAAATCGATGCTTTGAAAGAACGATGATTTCATCACTATAGAGAACACCAATTTCACTTATTTCCATTGCAACCACTATCCTATAGTTGAAAAAATGATAGGACATCGAAGCATTGACAAGGTGTTCAAGAATAGCCTAAGAGGTCTTCAACTTAAACAATCAAAAGGATTCTCGAATTGTTTTGGGAATATAACCAATGTTAATGGTTGGTGTGTGTGTGTGTGTGTGTGTGTGTGTGTGTGTGT
>ML778960.1:159678-170757 GCA_009831015.1 Picea engelmannii
TCATTACATATTAAAAGGATTCAGTTGCAATTAATAGGCATGATTCACTGACATGCAGAAAAAAATATTAAGGTAAAAATAGTAACATTAAAGAATTCTCTATGAAAAGGGTATGTCATTATTATTGGGACTCTCCATTGAATCTTAAATTCACAAGTACAAAAGTCTTACAAGACAGTTTTTAAATCATTTAAAAGTTTTAAAAGTGGCGAAGGTTATCACACACAAGAAATCAATAGTATAAAATGTATCTCTATCAAAGTTGATAGGTTGTTGAAGATGGAAAATAAAATTAAGTCTAAAAAAGGAAAAAAAATAAAATAATTAAAACTAAAACAATACTTAAGTTTGAAAGTTCATTTGCAGGTGGTTAGAAATGGATTCCAATAAAATAAGGAATATGTTATCTAGGTATTGTAAAAATTGTTTTCCCTCTACAAAAATAAAAGGGATTATTCAAGGGAAGGATATCAACATTGGCATTTGTCCAAACGACAAAAACAACTATATTAATGTCAACTTGGTCAATCAATTAGTAATTCTATAGTCAAGAATATTTAAATACAATGATTTTTTAGACAAAAAAGAAGTTGGATTCCTTCAATAGCTTTATTCCCTATCCATAGAAAGTCAAAGCATATTTTCCTAATTTTATTTAAACTTACTTGCGGGTTGTGGGAAATGGACATCGAAAAAAAAAATGTTTTCTAGAACATATTTAACCAATACTAGTATGCCACCCCTATAAAACCACCTATAGCATCAAATAGAAATACTGGCTTCAATTTTTGGATAACCAAAACCAACCATTGTAGACATAGTTATTGTGTTTTAGCAAAAACCCTAAGTATTTGACTCTCTCATTGAATGGGCTCCACTTTATAGGGAATCTTTGAACAATATGTCTTTCCACCTTTGCATCAAGTTGGCTACCCAATTGTTAAATGACCATATTAAACTTATATATATATATATATATATATATATAGAGAGAGAGAGAGAGAGAGAGAGAGAGAAATGGATTTCAATAAAATGAGTAAGGAATATTTTATCTAGGTATTGTAAAAATTGTTTTCCCTCTACAAAAATAAAAGGGATTATTTGGGAAGGATATCAACATTGGTATTTGTCCAAACAACAAAAACATCTATATTAATGTCAACTTGGTCAATCAATTAGTAATTCTATAGTCAAGAATATTTAAATACAATGAATTTTTAGACAAAAAAGAAGTGGGATTCCTTCAATAGCTTTCTTTCCTATCCATAGAAAGTCAAAGCATATTTTCCTTATTTTATTTAAACATACTTTCAGATTGTGGGAAATGGAAATTTAGAAAAAAAAGAATGTTTTCTAGAACATATTTGACCAATACTAGTATTCCACCCCTATAAAACCACCTATGGAATCAAATAGAAATATTGGCTTCAATTTTTGGATAACCAAAACCAACTATTGTAGACATAGTGATTGTGTTTTAGCAAAAAACCTAAGTATTTGACTCCCTCATTGAATGGGCTCCACTTAATAGGGAATCTTTGAACAATATGTCTTTCCACCTTTGCATCAAGATTGTTTAACAATATGGAGTACTTATGGATACACCTTATGGATACCTCCAATCATCTAATTATGAAAAGTCTAACAAGTTAATGGTGTTGAGATGATTGAACAATATGTCAATCAACAATATAGTTACTTTTTAAATTTATATGTAATGAGATGTATATTGTTATAACTAGAAGATTCAAACAAAAGTTTGCAATGGGTTTCACTTGATTTTCTTCTAAATGTGAAGCAATTCTTTAATTGTACAACCATGCACCATGAATATACCTCTAGGAATTCTATCTTTAAAAGACGACCCAAAAAAAATGCATAAACAAAGGTAGTTCTTGCATTATGTCACTTCTTTTGTATTGTCATTAAATATGCTACTAACTAATATGTTTAAAGCTTGCTTGTTCTTTACATTTTAGGATGGTTCTTTGGGTTACAACTTAGGAGACTCTATATTTTGTTTCTTTCATATTGATATACATGCATTTTATACCAAACTAAAGGTTCTTCATAATTTTATAGCTTGTTGATTTTTACAATATAGAAATTCAACCAAACATATAAATGTTCTAGGGTTTAGTTAAATGAATCTATGAGATAAGAAGTGCATGAATCTTTAATCTATAGTTAGATCATTTAAACAATAGTCCTAGATTTTATCTATTCCAGTTTGTTTATTGTTGTTGTTTATTCAAAACAATTTAAACAACATCATACCATGTTCAAGTGTAAGAATTTCAATAGATTGTAACTCTAATAATTTAGTCTGATAAGTACAAGCAATTATTAACTATATTCCAAAACTAATTAAGAAACAAACAAATAATTAAAATTTAAAAGACAAACAAGAAATAATCATAATATTATAAAATAAATAGTTAGTCAATACAATGTTAAATAGTTAGTTAGTATAACTTAATAAATGTCATCATCATTTTCAAGTTTCACTCATTTCTATTTCATTATCTCAGGTTCCTATAGAAATTATCGTGAATGAATGCATCCATTAACCCTTCGAATTTCCCCTCGAGGCACCAAGTTGTGGAAACCTACAGTTCTTATACAACTTTGTAACATTCCTCTTTACCAGGAGGGTGTTACTTGAATACACATTTTTCCTAAGTCCAAAGACGCAACTAACTCATTCACAATATAACTAATTCTAGAAGAGTATGCATAATGATTGACTAGCAAGTCCATTCTAACTCTAAACAATGTAATCATAACTACAATCAAGAAATTCATCAAGTAATAATTGTAGTAGTAGACACACACATGAAGTACATATAGATCATTTTCCTTGAAGAAGTCCACTTGCTGGTCCAAACCAATGGTTCAATAACAAAATGAAAACCAAGGGAAGGGAAATTGCACTCAAGGGTTTATTTTCCACCCAACCAATGTAGTTACCTTAACTAAGTACTACACCCCGAGAAGGGCTCAAGCTCGATGAGGAGAGGGAAACTAGTTAGTCAATAAATATAAAATAATCAAACAAGAAATAATCATAATAGTATAAAATAAATAGTTAGCCAATACAATGTTAAATAGTTAGTTAGTATAACTTAATAAATGTCATCATCGTTTTCAAGTTTCACTCATTTGTATTTCATTATCTCATGTTCCTATAACAATTATCGTGAATGAATGAATCCATTAACCTTTGAATTTCCACTCGAGGCACCAAGTTGTGGAAAAACATACGACTCTTATATAACTTTGTAACATTCCTCTTTACTAGGAGGGTGTTACTTACACATTTTTTCTAAGTCCAAATCTGCAACTAATGCATTCACAATATAACTAATTCTAGAAGAGTATGCATAATGATTGACTAGAAAGTCCATTCTAACTCTAAACAGTGTAATCATAACTACAATCAAGAAATTCATCAAGTAATAATTGTAGTAGTAGACACACACATGAAGTGCCTTTAGATCCTTTTCCTTGACAAAGTCCTCTTGTTGTTCCAAACAATGGTTCACTAACAAATTGCAAACCAAGGGAGGGGAGATTGCACTCAAGGGTTGATTTTCCACCCAGCCAATGTAGTTACTTTAACTAAGTACTACACCTCAAGAAGGGCTCAATATCAATGAGGAGAGGGAAACTAAGGGGACTCAGAACTACTCTTCAAATAATTCACATAACTAGTAAGACAATCCCAAATTGGGTAGCCAATTATTTAACCATATTATGGTGGAGAGGCTCCTAGTTTTACAACACCTCAAAAGCCCTTAGGGATTTATGTGTAGCGATATTGATACCACTCAAAGCCCTTGATGCATCCCTCTAGTTGATCAATCAAAATAATCATCAGTGGTGGTCGTCCCTTTGTAAGGATCTTGTTGAAATATTTTAACTGTGAATAATATTCTAATTATTATTGAGTTATTATATTATAGATCAATCCCCTTTTGTGGATTGGTCAAACCATAATTATATCATGATATTTGAGAAGTCGTCCCATGGGCCTACTTAAAGTGGTTTTAGCCACTAAGATAAGAGGTTGACCCTACCTAGTAAAGAGACACCTCCCTAGCACCTGCTAGCTACTATAAATAAGAGAGGCTAGCACCTCATTAGCTCACTCACTCAATTCACTCAACAAATGCACAAGTTTGGAGATAGCTACAGTTGGGAGAAGAAGGAAGAGAGAGGAGCATTGTTGAGTCTTGGTTATTATCTAGTGTTTGGTATTGTATATTGGCATTTTATTGGAAATCTATATTAAGAAATATTTTGTTGGGTTTTCTCCTCCATGAGGGTTTCCAAGGACAAATGTTGTGTATCTTGTGATTGTGTTTCTCTCAGTGATCCTACCCATGCTATTTTTATCTAGTAAATTGAAAATAAAATTAATAGCTTCTCTAAAAATTAACATGGTATCAGATCTAAACTGAAGAGAGCATCTTTCACTAGATAAGCAAAAACGTCATTGTTGTCGTACAAGAAAATTAGGGCTTTTTATTGGAGAGGAATTTTATCCTAAAACTCATCAAGGAAGTGAGTCATAGCCTATCGAACTCATTGACAACATGAGCACACTTTTCTAGTGGAAAAAACTCCCGAAAAGTGAAACCATGGTCTTCATCAGTACCATAAAACAAGGAAACTAGAACCAGTACCAAAAGTACCAGTCCAGATTTGCACAAGTCAAATTTGAAGGGGTAAAATTTGAATTTTTTGAAATCTGACTGCACCAGCCTACTCGCTTCAGCCAAGCACACCTCTTGGTAAGTTTAGATTTAATTTCTGAGCACTTTCATTTTTTGTTCATTTCCCAGCTCCAAGTCAAGATGTCTGCAAGCACCAATCTTGTTGACAAGTTAGAAGGTGTGGATAACTTATGTTCCTGGAAGTGTAGGATTGCACTCATCCTTGAAGAGAATGATCTTTCAATATTTATCAAGGAAAATGTACCATAACCTACAGATGTTTCAACTAAAGAAAAGTACCAGAAGGATATGGTTAGGGCCAAAAGAATCATTGCAGATTCTATTAAAGATCACTTCATCCCTCAAGTGGCCTCTAAGAATACTCCAAAATAAATGTTTGATTCCCTAAATAGGATGTATGAAGGAAATAATATCAATCGGAAGATAAATCTGAGACACCAACTCAAGAATACAAAGATGCAAAAAGGAGAAACAGTTCATGACTATTTCTCTAAGGTTTCTCAATTCAAGTAACAACTAGAAGAAATTGGAGAAAATATGGATGAAGATGAACTCATATCGACAGCTCTTAATGTTCTCACAAGACCTTGGGATGCCTTCATCCAAACTATTTGTGCTAGTAAGGAAAAACTACAATTTGACATTCTTTGGGAAGAATGTGTCCAAGAAGAAGCAAGAGAAGCTAATCGAGAAGCAGTACTTTCAAGGGATGAAGATCAAGCCCTGGATGCTCATGCTAAATGAGGAAAGAAAAGGACTTACTTCAAGAAGGAGACCCACCTACATAAGGAATATCACTCCCCAAAGAGATTCAACCATTCCCATAAAGAATCTCACCCTCCAAGGAGATTCCAAAAGTTTCAGAAAGGTCAAAGAAGAGAAAAGGATTTCTCATCTTATCAATGTTACCATTGTGACAAGATGGGAAATATTGATAAAAATTGTTCATCTAGAAGAGAAGAATACAAGAAGACAAATAAAAAAATGCACCAGGCCCATGCAGTTAAAGACGATGAACCACCCGTGAAGATGATCAAAGAAAATATTGAAGACTATGTCTTAATCTCTGCCCTCTCAGGATCAGTGTCACCTAGGGATGATACTTGGCCCATAGATAGTGGTGATTCTAAGCACATGACAAGTGAGAGAGACATTCTCTCTAGCCTTAACAAAAAGAACTTTCCCCGGAAAGTTACACTTGGAGATGATTACCATTACCCTATCAAAGGGGTGGGAGATTCCAATTAAAAACTTGATTCAGGGACTCCATTGAAGATGAAGGATGTACTATATGTACTAGGTTTGACGGAGAATTTTCTTTCTATCTCAACTTTAGATAAGAAATGATTTAGGTTTGCATTCATAGATGGTGAATTCCTTATGTGGCCTAACGGAAAAACCATAGAAGATAAAATTGTTATTGGAACAAAAGAAGGTGGTTTGTATAAATTATAAGGTCACTCAGATGCAACCTTGACTCACTCCATTGAGAGTCCATGTGAACTTTGGCATAGAATACTAGTCAGCATCAACTACAAAGCATTACCATATATGAGCAAGGGAGTTACAGGTCTACCATAATTCAAGGTTGATCATGAAGTTGTGTGCAAAGGATGTGCACAACGAAATAACATCAAGAACCCTTTCTCGAAGAGTGACAATAAAGCAGAAGGAGTCTTGGAGCTCATCCACTCAGATGTATGTGGTCCAATGTCATCAACCTCCATTAGTGGGTATGTATACTATGTTTCATTTATTGATGAATATTCTTGCAAGACTTGGGTTTACTTCTTAAAATAAAAAGATGAAGTGTTTGGAAAATTCAAGGAATTCAAAGCCTTGATAGAGAATCTCTCTGAAAGAAAGATCAAAATACTCAGGTTAGATAATGGAGGATAATACACCTCAAAATAGTTTGTAAGATTTTGCAGAGATTTCGGGATTAAGAAGGAGCTCACCACTCCTTACAATCCTCAACAAAATGGTGTAGCAGAAAGGAAGAACATAACTATAATGGAAGCAGTGAAGACTATGATCCATGATAAAGATCTTCCAATGCACTTATGGGAAGAAGCTGCAAGGATAGCAGTGTATGTACAAAACATATTATCCCATAGTGCAATTGGGGTCAAAACCCCCAAAGAAATGTTCTCTGGAAAGAAACCAAAAGTAATCCATCTCAAGATATTTGGTTGTCTAGTGTTTGTATACATTTTGAAAGAGAAGAGAACCAAGTTGGACCCTTTAGGAAAGAAGGGAATATTTTTTGGATATTGTGAGGTCTCAAAGGCCTTCGAAATTTACATACCAGGTTAGCATCACATTGAGATCAACATAGATGTAACCTTTGATGAAGATGCAAAACTCAAGAAATCAAGGACATAATAGCTTGAAGAAGTATATGAAGAAGAACTTGTACCTCCCAGAGTTGCAGAACTAGTGAGGGAAGTCACATTTTCCCCTGATGATGAGATCCATGAAGATAATGATATGATAGAATCTCAAGAACCTCCCTAGATGACGATCTCTCACAAGAGAAAGCTAGTCAGGGCAAGGGAAGTTTTTCAATATGGAGAGAAGTATGGTGCCCTAGAAGGAACCATGAGACAATTCAAGAAACCTAATCCATTCTTCAGTTACACGGATTTGATGTGTGATCTCATAGATAAGGAGCCTACTTTCTTTGAAGAAGACATTTAGAAGAAAGAATGGACAGATGCCATGAAAGAAGAATATCAATCAATTATAAAGAATGATGTGTGGGAAATAGTTCCCATATCGAATAGAAAATATGTGGTATATTCCAAATGGTTATACAACATAAAACATGATGTTGATGGAAGTATTGAAAAATATAAAGCAAGGTTTGTAGCTCGTAGATTTTCTCAAAAGGAAGGCATTGATTATGAAGAGACGTTTTCTCATGTAGCCAGATACACTTCTATTAGAACCATCATAGCCCTGGCAGCTAAGATGAAGTGGAAGTTACCCTAGATGGATGTGAAAACAACCTTCTTGAATGGTGTTATTGAATAATAAGTGTACATAGAACAACCTCAAGGGTTTGAATTTGAAGACAGAAAGACTCATGTCTGTAGGTTGATGAAGGCTTTGTACGGATTGAAGCAAGATCTTAGAGCTTGGTATGGAAAAATTGACAGTTTCCAGACAACGTTGTGCTTTACCAAGAGTAAAGTTGATTCTAACCTTTACTTCAAGGTTATCAATGATGAGATAGTAATATTGTTGATGTATTATTCTTAACTGGAGAAGAAAAGCTCATCAAAGATTGTAAGAAGAATCTCGTTGCATAATTTGAGATGAAAGACCTAGGCCTAATGCACTATTTCTTAGGTCCTGAGGTTTGGCAGAGCCTAGAGAATATCTTCCTTAACCAAGGGAAGTATACAGTTGAAATATTGAAGAGGCTTCATATGTTGGAGTGCAAATCCATGAACACACAAATGGACACAATGTTGAAGCTCTTGGTTGATACTTCGTCAGAATTGGTTGATGCTACGTTGTACAAACAAGTAATTGGATCGTTGATGTATCTAACGAATACCGGGCCTGATATATGTTTTGCTGTGAACACCTTGATTCAATATCTGGTAGAGCCTAGACGTGTTCACCTTGTTGTTGTAAAACATGTGATGAGATACCTTAAGGGTACGTTCGAATTTGGTCTATGTTATAATGGATACCATGACTTTAGACTGATTTGTTATATCAATTCAAATTAGGATGGAAGTATTTATTATAGAAAGAGCACTTCGGGATGTTTTTTCAGTATCGGGTCAACCATGGCTTCATGGCATAGTAGGAAGAAATTTGGTATTGCTCTCAGCACGACAGAAGAGGAACACATTGTTGCATTTTCAGCCATTTGTGAATCCATATGGCTTCAGAATTTGTTGACAGGTCTATTTGATCTAGAGTTGGAAGCAACCATGATTCTATGTGATAACCAGAGCTGCATAAAGATGACAAAGAACCTTGTGTTCCATGACAAGTTGAAGCACATAGAAATATCGTATCACTACATTTATGATATGGTGTAGAGGGAAGCCATAAAGCTCAAATATGTTGGCACGGATGAGAAACTTGCAGATGTGTTGACCAAACCTCTGTCTCATGTAAAGTTTGAGCACTTTCGAGACAAGCTTGGTATAGTCTAAAAGGACTTCCCTCAAAAGGGGGAGTGATGTTGATGATACTATGGTATCCTAACCAACAACAAGTAGCTCAGTTAGGATTTTACATCCTAGGGGACTGATCATCCCTGGACAAATCCCAAAGGTTCGATAAGGATGGTCTATCAGATTACCTATGCATGTATATGCTAGTTGTGGTCAATAATGGTAGCTTCGTTGGGATTTTTATAATCCCAATGAATCTTATGATTCCTAGGAATATCCTGAAGGTCTGGTAAGGACGGTCTGTTAGAGTACCACGTGGTAGCTTCGTTAGGATTTTATATCCTAGGGAATCTCATGATTCCTGGGAAGCTCCCTAGGGACTATTAAAGTACCACAAAATGTTGTTGCACCTGCCTCATACTGTTGCCCCATGATGATGATGATGTTTCTCCATCCTTTGTGTTGTGATGATGTTGTTTCTCCATTCTTTGTGTTGTGGTGATGTTGTTGCTCCAACCTTTCTGTTGTGATGATGTTGTTGCTCCAGCCTTTGTGTTGTGATGATGTTGTTGCTCCATCCTTTGTGTTGTGATGATTTTGTTTCTCCAGCCTTTGTGCTGTGATGATGTTGTTGCTCTAGCCTTCATGTTGTGATGATGTTTTTGTTGTTGATGATGTATCACCCTCGTGTTGACTATGATGTTATCTCATCCTAGTACTGATGATGTTGTTGTTGATGATGTTGTATCAGCCTCGTGTTTTTATTGATGATGATGATGTATTAGTGTTATACTAATTGATGTTGATGCAGATGATGATGATTCCATTCCAGCTCCATGTTGCAGATGATGATATTGATGATGAGAAAAACTTTTGATGATTTATAGATATGCTAGACAGTGTTCAAGACGATGATGATGTTGCTACCCTCTCTCTCTCCTGATGATGTTGTATTGAGTTATGTCTGTAGAATACCCTTTTTGTTAAGGGGGAGTTTTGAAATATTGTAACTACGAAGAATATTCTAATTATTATTGAGTTATTATACTATAGATCAATCTGCTTTTGTGGATTGATCATGTCGGGCCTTGTATTTGACCGAATCCCCTTTTGTGGATTGGTCAAACCCTAATTATATAATGTTATTTGAGAAGTAGGCCCCCAAGTCTAATTAAGGTGGTTTTAGCCACTAAGAGAAGAGGTCGGCCCTGCCCACTGAAGAGACACCTCTCTAGCACCTGCAAGCTACTATAAATAAGAGAGGCTAGCATCTCATTAGCTCACTCACTCAAATCACTCAACAAATGCGCAAGTTTGGAGATAGCAGTAGTTGGGAAAAGAAGGAAGAGAGAGGTGCATTGCTCAGTCTTGGTTATTCTCTAGTGTTTAGTCTTTTATCTTGGAATTGTATTGACAATATATATTAAGGAAGTTTTTGTTGGGTTTTCTCCACCATGAGGGTTTCCTAGGATAAATGTTGTGTATCTTGTGATTGTGTTTCTCTCAATGATCCTACCTATGCTATTGTTATCTAGTAAATTGAAAAGAAACTTAATAGCTTCTCTAAAAATTAACAGATCTTACTACCACCCTAGCTGTCAATTAATTCCCTTGGTTATGCAAGTATCATACATGACAGTGGCATCACAAAGGCCTAAAATAACAATTGCTAGGTGAAAATGAGCATGAGTACCCCAGTTGGTCAAGTACACTCCTAGGGTCATAAATCCACTTAGACTAGGTTAGAGAAGCAATCAATTTGCTCCCTAATATCACAATTTAGAACATAGATTTCTTGTTGAGGTGGAATTTCTAAGCATCTCCTCCTAGTCCAACCATTCTCTCAAGGTAGGTATTTCTTTCCTAGACTCTCAAGTGTAACAACTCTTTCAATATTTTCTTTTGGTATCTCCTTCCCTTTACCAAATATCATGTAGAGTGAAATTAGGATTTTGAGATAAATTACAAGTATCATATGACAGGTAAACGATGAATTATAACTCTTCCATTTTAGGATGTTCATCACATTGAACTTTAGTACACATTTTTTTCAAGTGATTTCCCCTTCCCAAGGCTTCATATGCACTAGGACAAGGTGGTCACCCACATTGAAAATGAACTCACTTCTATTGGATGCAATTCCCACCTCTTCATCAATATCTCAACACACACACACACACACACACACACACACACACACA
>ML778960.1:173408-207362 GCA_009831015.1 Picea engelmannii
TTGGGTTTCGAAAAATATTTTTAAATATATATTTTTCATGGAATTATGTATTATCTTGTTCTTGGAGTGATAAACTAAGATTTTAAAAGTAAGCATTTAAGGGTTTTTTTATGATTTTGTTTATGTCACGAAATGCAAGGCACTTCCACACTAATCCTAGAAGAAGAGAAAAAGACTTTAATCAAGAATGCAAATGACACAAGAAATCACACAGTACACCGAGTTTTTACCCTAGAAACCCTTAACCAGGAAAACCAACATTCCTTTGAGCGTTCTTCTCTCTTGTTTTCTTATTCTATCATAATAAAAGGTTACATGTCTAACCTTGGTCCACACCTCAAACAAAATCAACATCATACCTTATTGTATGCGCAAGAACAACCCTGTCGCCAACCTGGCTCACATATGCATGACCAACAACCTACATCTAAAGTTTACTCTAAAGATATTAATTCATTCATTATCCTTTACAACCTTACAACACGCCTCTTTATAGGCTTTACAACAAGAAAAACCCTAAATATTTGGTGCCCAGAAAATGGTTACAGATCCATGCATATCATTGACTACAAATCCTACAAAACCTGGGATTCTACTAAAGTCAACTCCATTTCGGTTTACCAATCGAATACCATTCAACCTTCATTTGGTCTCTAGTCGGTCATCTCACGCCCTCACTTCGACCTCTTGTTGGTTGACTTATAGTCTATATCTTCGACTTCAACTTTACCCAGTCAACTTCCTTGACCTTCGACTTGTTGTTGATCCACCTCGCCTTCGACCTGTTGTCGATCCACCTCAACCTTCAAGCGTCAGTCGATTCACCTCAACTAGACTTTCATTGAAAAGAATATAACAACACAACATTCTCCCACTTGTTGTCTTCTTTGTTGAAATAGGAGATTCCTGAACTTTCATTCACAGACCCAAGGCAACAATGCCCATTGTCTCTCTACACCAAGAGAACTCCACAACACTCACAGACTTGGTCAACGAGTCTGCTATGTTTTCCAATGTATCTACTTTCTCCAGTAGCACCTTGTTACTTTCCATCATATCCCTTACGAAATGGTATTGTACATCAATGTACTTAGTCTTTGAATGATTAGTAGGGTTCTTTGCTAGAAATATTGCACTTTTATTGTCCCAACTCACCTTCATAGATCTCTACTCAAACTCGATTCTTAAACACAACCTTTGAATCCATACTGCTTCTTTTCTTCCATGAGTGGTTGTCATGTATTCAACTTCTATTGTTGGCAAGGATACAACCACCTGTCACTTACTCATCCAGCTTATTGCTCCACCAAACATCTTGAAGACATATATGTTGGTCGACCTCCGTCGATCCAGATCTCTAGCCCAATTGACGTTGACAAATCCATGTACATCTAATTTACCACTGTCACCTCTAGGTTTTCCTTGGTAGAATATAACATAGTCCTTCATGCCACACAAATACCTGAATACTCTCTTGACAGTTGTTCAGTGCTCCATTCCAAGTGTCGACATGTACCTTCTCAACACTCCCACTGCATGGGAAATGTTTGGTCGAGTGCAGACCATCAGATACATTAGACTACCAACAACACTTGCATAGGGAACACGTGCCATGTCCTATATTTCTTCAAGTGTCTTTGGACAATGCTCAATAGTAAGCCTTTCTCCCACAGGAATTGGCACTTTCATCGGTTTGCAATCTTGCATGTTGAACCATTTCAGAAATGTTTCAATATACTTCGTATGATTCAACCAGAGATTTCTAGTGGCTTGATCTCTCTCAATATTCATTTCCATTCTTTGTCCATAATTCGTATGCAATCCCAACACCACTTAGCATGCTCCTTTCCTTATCCATCAATGTTCTATTCATTCTCTTAGAAAATCCATTTTGTTGTGGGGTATATGGTGTGGTATTTTGGCATACTATGCCACACTGCTTACAGACCTGATCAAATTCCTTTCCACATGATTCACCACCATTGTCATTTCTCAGCACTTTAATCCTCTTCTTTGTCTGGTTTTCCACAAGAGATTTAAACTCCTTAAATCTATCAAAAACCTATGATTTCTTCCTCACGAAATATATCCATGTCTTCCTGGAAAAATAATCTATGAAGTAGACATAATACAAGGATCCACTAAGTGAAGGCATTGTAACCAGGCCAAACAAATCACTATGAACCAGTTCTACAATCCCATTTGCCCTTGTCGCTCCATATGGGAACCTCACCCGACTTTGTTTTCCATATATGCAATGTTCACAAAAGTTGACTTCTAAACCACATTCAGGAAAACCTTTGACCATACCTTTTCTTTTCATAGCTCAAAGTCTTTTTTCTCTAATGTTTCCCATCCTCTTATGCCATAAATTGGTTGCGTCAATCTCAGTATGTCTCGTCGAGTCAGTTTGAACCGACTTAGCTCGAGTCAAGTCAAGTTGTGTCGACATCGATTCAATTCGACTCACAGTCGAGTCGATTTCAGGATAAATGATGATGTTGCATCCATTCGAGTCACATTCCCTAACAACTTGTACAGGGTACCAATCCGAACTCCTTTCATTAATACCATCACACCTCTAACCATCTTGCAAGAATTCTTTTGAAATAGAGTATGCACAACTACATCACTCATCTTGCTGACAAATATCAGGTTTCTTTCCAAACCTGAAATGTGTAGCACACCTGGAAGGGTACTTTTCCTCCCATCCTACATTGCTAGTCGAACTCTTCCTCGTCCGACAATTTTGGTTGTTGATTTGTCCCCCAAGAACAAATCAGCCCCATCATATCTTTCATATTCACATAACCATTCTTTATGTGGTGTCATATGATAGGATGATCCTGATTCGATCAACCAAACATCTTGATCCAACTGTGTACTAGTTGACTCCAGGCACACATCACCTCCTTTCTCCGAGGTCATATTTCTCTCAGTCAACTACTTCTCATCGGATACAACACCAACTTGTGTTGCCTTTGACTTACAATCCTTTTTATAATTCCCAGGTTTACCGCATTTCCAACATCTTCACATTGACTAAACCGGGGATTTAGATCTACCCTTCCACTTGAAATTTCTACCATAGAATCTATATTTATCTCTGTCTACAGGTTGACCTCTCATTACTAGAGCATCTTTGGTCGATCCTTCCATGTTCTTCCTTCTCATTTATTTCGAAAACAAAGAAGAAATCATGTCCTCTAGCGTTAGTGTGGTTGTATTACTCCCAATATCCACGACTAAGCTATCCCAAGAGTCTAGAAAAGAAAATAATAGGATGATACACTTCTCATCGTTAGTGATATTAATATCCACATAAGATAACTGGCTTAATACAATATTAAATTCATTTAAATGCTCAATCACCAAACTTCCATCACTCATCCTCAGAAGATACAATTTCTTTCTGAGAAACAACTTATTTACCAGATATTTTGACTGGAATAAGATTCCCAGCTTGTCCCATAGTTTCTTGGTCGAATCTTCACCTCAGACATTCAACAACACCGAATATGCAAGACAAAGTTGAATTGTACTTCTTTATCTTGTTTTGATTTTATCCCTTTCCTCCATCAACATGCCTGTCGGCTGGGTACCTAGACACACCACTGTCTATTATTCTCGATCCAAAAGAAGATCTTCCATTTTAAGCTTCCAAAGCTAAAAATTATGGCCATTGAATTTTCCTATCTTTATTTTGGAACTGCTCGTCATTCTTTATCACGATCTTTAACACAATTTATGTCTTACGACTCTTATTGTACCTAGGGTTTAGTTCTCAAATTCAATATTCGCAAATCAAGATCTGATATACTCGCCAAAGAATAACACTACTCTGACTATTCACTTGTCAGGGAAAACCTAAGCTATGATATCACATGTCAGGAAATGCAGGGCACTTCCACACTAATCCTACCAAAAGAGAAGAAGAATTTAATCAAGAACGCAAATGACACAAGAAATCACATAGTACATCGAGATTTTACCCTGGAAACCCTTAACTGGTAAAACCAACATTCCTTTGAGTGTTATTCTCTCTTCTTGTCTTATTCTATCAAAATAAAAGGTTACATGTCTAACCTTGGTCCATGCCTAAGACACAATCGACATCATACCTTCGTGCATGCGTAATAACATCCCTTTATCCAGCCTAGCTTACATATGCATGACTAGTAACCTACATCTAAAGATTACTCTAAATATATTTATTCATTCATTATCCTTTACGAACTTACAACACACCTCTTTATAGGCTTTATAAAAGGAAAATCCCTAAAGAATTGGTGCTCAAAAATAGTTACAGATCCATGCATATCATTGGCTACAAATCTCGCAAAACTCGGGATTCTGCTACAGTTGACTCCAAGTCGGTTTACCAGTCGGCCTTCATTCGGTATCTACTCGTTCGTCTCACACCCACACTTCAACCTCTTTTCAGTTGACTTGTCATCGATATATTCGACTTCTAATTTACCTGGTCGACTTCCTTGACCTTTGACTTACTGTCAATCCACCTTGACTTTGACTTGTTGTCAATCCACCTCGACCTTCGGTCATCAGTCGATTCACCTCGACTAGACTTTCACTGAAAAGAATATAACAACCCAACAAATTACAGTAATGATTATTTCGTTTACCACTTTAAAAAAAGTCTCATTTTAATACCCCAATTTTAGAGTGGGTGCTACTGGTAACAATACTTTTCAATTTGATGGTTGATTTTGAGGTTTTGGTTTCAATGGTACTAACTACTAAAAAAACAATTTCAAATTATCTATAATTTTAATGTTTTGGAAAAAAATTTGCTTTATGTAACATCATTTTTTTTTATTTAGGTGTCGATTTTAAGGTTTTTCTGAGCTATTGTATGTGTTTTGAATGCCATGCTTGAAAAATGTTGTAATTTTGACCCCATTTGAAAAACTTGTGCTACCAGTAGCACCACTTTTTGATTGGGGGTTGATTTTCATGTTTTTTATGCAAAACTATGGGTTTTTTTGGCCAGAGTTATTTGTTTTGAGGACACAGTTCTTGTTAAGTCATTAACTTTGTTATAATAGTTACTATATGTATAGGAATACAAATATATATATATAATATTTACTATGTGTATAGGAATATAATTTTAGGCGATGGCTAATGTTGCTATAACAGTTCACATTATACAGAGTAAAGACATATAGAAATATTAAAAATATTGAAAAGAAAAAAAAAATACAATACATAAGTCTTGTAATTTCAAAATATACCTATTTTACTTACAATGGTTTACAAATTGCAGTGCACTTAAAAATATTTGTAAGTATTTCCCATATCTCAAAGAGCACAACTAAGACACCAAGATTGTTCATGTATCATAATATTTTTAACAAAACCTAACAATATATATATATATATATATAGATAGATAGATAGATAGATAGATAGATAGATAGATAGATAGATAGATAGATAGATATTTCTATTTGTTTTTAAACGTTTACATTAAAGACAACGTTGTTTTATTTAGTTAGTTAGTTAATATTATATTAATTTTTTTAAATGGACATGTGTCAACTCTAGGTTGAGCACGAAACAAATTACACATCTCCCCCATACTAGTCTATAGAAAGTGTCTCTCATCGCAATGAATGTAGATCCATCTTAACTATAGATCTATCATGTGCCGAGAGGGATCAAATCCCTTGAGGTGCAAGCCTCTATTTAGAGTGAAAAACTTGAGGAAAGGTTTTCACCTCAAGGAATTTGATCCCTCTCAATGCATAATACATCCAAACTTAAGATGGATCTACGTTGGTTCCAGAATCCATTTGCAAGCAAGAACATGAAATTTTTAGATGATAATCATTATCTATATGTATATGTTTTAGATGAACTTAATACTTTGAAATTTACATAATAACATTTTTTAGTGATGAATATGTTGAATAATAACAAATGGAATGATTAAGATATTGGATAACATACCTACTACATCATATCATCAAGAAGTTATATGAGGAGGATATTGAATAACTCATATATTACATAGTAATTGATCTCAATCTATCTTCTTTAGGTTTTCTCTTAGACACATTGGCACACTTTACCATCTTTTCATATTGATCATATGGAAATAGAGGTTGAAATCGAAGACCATGCAATGCTTTATCTCGACATACTGCAATAAAAGTGAGACCTTGCCTTTCAATCTCTCTAATATTAATCATTGTCTTATCTAATGTCAATCCCTATGACTTATGTATTGTTAATCCCCAAGTAAGTTTCAATGGAATTTATCTCTGATTACCTATTTCAATAGGTATAATAGCAATAATCTGAGGGAATAATGCATCCCATGGAACTCCTACACAATTATCAAATATTACTAAACCATATGTGAGAGGTTCAAGAGGGGATGTTGTTGGATTATACAAAATATGTTCAACTACCCCAAGGGCACCATTGACAAGTCTTGCATTTGTCCAAAAGAATGAAGTAAGCACAACCCTATCTCCAACATTAATAAGAAGCTCATTGTCCATTTTTTCCTCATCTTCTTCCATGGAGTAGTTTCTACTTACTCTTGTAGCAACACTTTGTGCAATAGGGCGATTGAGATATCAAACAATGTTTATTGTGATTATGGAGATCATCATTTGTTGTAAACAAATGTATATCCTTATCAAATAACTCTTTTTTGGAACCATCCATATTGGTATACGTACATGTCATTATTAATTCTCTAGTCTTTTACAATAGGAATTGCATCTCTAGCATTCATTAGCAGATGTCGAAAAAAATTGTGTTCATTGTTTTGTCCATCTTTCTTGAACATTGTATCAATAGTTACAACAATTTTGAATAAATTTCATAACTCTTTTGCATGACCTTCACGTGAATATGCAAGTCTATCTAGAATGGGAGGTAGTTTTCCCAAATCACCTACCAATATAAGTGATCTACCTCCAAAATGATCAGTACAATACAACTACTTGATTATGTTAAATTATGTTTCATTGTATCATCAGTTAAATCAATGCATATTGTTTTGCATTATGTCATTATTGAAATCAATGCAACTACTTACTCTAAATCATGTATCATTGTATCATCACTAAAATCAATGGATAGCATTGATTTTCAGTATGTCATTATTTAAATCAATGCAACTAATTATTCTAAATCATTATCATTGTATCATCACTAAAATCAATCCATCCCATTGTATTGCATTATGTCATTATTGAAATCAATGGAACTAAATTTTTAAAATCATTTTTCATTGTACCATCTATAAAATAAATGCACCCTATTGTTTTGTGTTATACCATTGTTGAAATCATTTCAACTCCCTTATTGCTTTAAACCATTTTTTTATTATCCTCAATCAAATCAATATGTCATAATGTTTTGTGTTATATCATTATTGAAATTAATGTAGTTACTCAATGATTGATATTGCATTCTTTCTTAGTTTCCATGGGTGGAACATATCAATATTATAAAACCCAACCTCCTTCATTTTAATAACAACCATATTAAGGTGGGACAACTCTTGATGATACATCTCATATATCTTAACTATTTAAATTGTTAAAGTTAAATTATGCTCGACCACTAAACATTATTCAAATTCCCTAACTAATGTGGACACACAACACACACTTAATACTTTTAAATGGGAATGTCATTTTTTTATTTACTTATTGTTCATTATTTAACTATTTTTAATCAAAATTCTTTTTGGAGAGATAATTGTTAATAAAATTTTCGGATAATATTTTAGTTAAATATTTAGAGATTTGGTAATAATTAATTTTATGTTTTTAAAGACTAATTTTGAATTAGGTTTATGTGTATGTGTGTGTGGTAGATTTGGAGTTATATTTTGTCAAATTCATGGCATATATTTACATTGCAGTGTTTTGTTGCACATTTACTTCATTTTCATTTTCAATGTCCAATGTGAAAGTGTTAGAATGATTCCATAATTTTCTCAAAATTTGAGTTCATTTTCATTGTAAAATAAAATGTGAAAGCATTAGAATGATTCCATATTTTTCTCAATAGTTGAGTTCTCTATCAAGTCTATAAATTATTTTCATTCACATTAATAAATGCCAAAAAATTCAGGGATGGATGGTTAATTGTTACTATTTATTAAAAACAATGTTAAATTACCCTCTAAACTAATATGATGCTTCAACCTCAAAGAGTTCTAAAATTTGTTTTATGATAATTAAAGAATTTTGGAAACCCTAAAAATTCCAACAAAGTTCAAGAATTCCAAGCCCTAATTCAAAAAGTACCTTGCTGAACTAATCATTGTTTCTCCATTAAATATGAATTTAGTATATAATAGTTACTATATGTATAGGAATATAATTTTAGGCAATGGCTAATGTTTCCACAATAGTGCACATTGCACTTCTAAGCAATAGAGACATACAAAAATATTAATAATATTGAAAAAAAAAAGTACAATACAAAAAACTTATAATTTCAAAATGTACCTAGTATACTTATAATGGTTTACAAATTGTAGTGCACTGAAAAAAAATTGTAAATATTTCTCATATCTCATAAACACAACTAAGACACCAAGATTGTTCAAGTATCAAGATATTTTTAATTAAACCTATATATATATATAGATAGATAGATAGATAGATAGATAGATATATCTTTGTTTTTAAACTTTTACATTAAAGTAAACATTTTATTTATTTATTTAGTTTATATTATATTAAAATTTTTAAATAGATAGGTATCAACTTCATTAAGCACTAAAAGAATTACACATCTTTCCCATACTAAACTATAGAAAAAAACTATAAACTCAATAAACCAATACTAACAGTTATTAATTAACATAATAACAAAATTTACAAAGAAAAAATAACGAGTCCAACACTTATTCTACACACAAGGTGCATAATGCATTACTAAATATAAGTCAATACTTGAATTAACCCAGAGAAAATAATGAGTGCAAGACAAGGTGCATAATAATAAACGTTCTATTTTTTTTTTTTGACAAAATCAAACTAATAATATTCCAAAAAAGTCAAAGTAGAACATTTAGAATACAACAAAAGTAACAAATAACCAGTTACAAAATTCACAAATTACAAGAAAATCAGAGAAATACACCATGTCACCCCATGTCGAATGCTAGGTACTCAAAAACTGTTATAAATTCCAAGAAAATCAAAGAAACGCCCCATGTCTAATGGTAGCCACTCAAAAACTGTTTTAAGAGGAGTTTACAAAATGCACATGAACTCATCCTGCCACTTTAGTCTTTGTTCTGGGCTGCTTATTTCTTGCCTGTACCATAAAATTCCAAACAGATGAGAAAGTCGCACAATCTCACTCAAGAGACAATTATTCATGTTTACACTGTAGCTCAACTACAAAAAACAGAAGCAATGAAATAGGGCAAACATAATACAAGGAAAGTTTATTGTTTTTTTAATGTTCACTATGTACTTACATAGAACCGCTCCTCGTGTTCCTGTAAAATTTCGACTTCCTCCCTGGATGTCAAGTTCAGCTGCAACACCATCCCACAAAATATTAGAGTTCTTTATTTGCACACTTCCTTTCCAAAACTACCTCGATAGTTTCCAATTATTGAGTTTACCTCATCATAACGATGAGTTGGGAAACCACATAATGTCTGACCAAACCATTGAATTTCAATATTATCGTCTTCTTCCACATCATGTGACACAAAACCCTAGCCAACAATTGGATTTGCATATAATTCAAATTTCTATGCAAATCCTCTTGTGCAATGTTGGAATCTACAGGTTCTTAGATTCAGAACGGCCAAAGCTAACTATAAAATGGGTCCCATAGGAATTTGTATAAGATATGGTAACCAACACCATTTGTGTGTATGCATACTAGCCATCATGCATTCAATTCACTCCTTATGACTACCTTCACACTCCCTCCCTTATGACTTGTAACATTAGCATGCACTACTAGTCATTGCAAACAATGGTTTCTAATCTTTGTTATTATTCCACCAATATCAATATCATTATAAATATATATAGAATATGTTGTCATTATGCATGTCATTCAATTCACTCCTTATGACTACCTTCACACTCCCTCCCTTATGACCTGTAACATTAGCATGCACTACTAGTCATTGCAAACAATGGTTTCTAATCTTTGTTATTATTCCACCCATATCAATATCATTATAGATATATATAGAATATATTGTCATTATGCATGTCTAGGTTTTCTTATGACATGTATGTCATACACTTTGTAGTTATCTCAATAACAGTGGGCATGCATGCAACCCATGTTGTGGCAATTAGTTTTTAAGTAGATCCCAAAAATGTTGTGGTAGTTATTTACTGCATGGACTAATGCTTTTGGTAAAATCTAAAATAAGTTGTGATAGTTATCTCATGCATGGAGTAGCTATTTTAATAGAAGCCAAAAATTGTTAGTGTTTTCTTACATGAGCGATCGGAAACCATAAATAATTTATGGGTTTTTTATGCCTATATATTGAATACTTGGGTGAGAGGTATTGTATGAAGTTATTATTGGGTGAGAGGTATTATGCTATCAAAATTTCTCTAGAACTTGTATGATACTAGAATTACTCTTATTAAGAACACAGTCATTGAAAGTGTATTGTAACCATTGTTAGTTGTTGAATAATAAATTGAGTTTTCTTTGGAGTGCGGGGTTCTTCTCTCAAAAGGGATTTTCCTAAGAAATCACTGTGTGATGTTTGCAAGTTTCTGTTTTATTTTTTTTATGCAATTGTTTGTCTAAATTTTATGCACATTCTTCTCTCATTGATTAGAGTAGGAAGCATATTCCACGCCTCTATGTATTTTCATTTGGTATCAAATTCTCATCACCTTGAATCCTAGGTGTTAGGGAAAATGTTTTTTTTTTATCTAATCTTGGTTTGGGTGAGATGTAGCATAGAAGGAAATCTTGTTGTATGAAAATAGTGAGCACATCAAGGCTAGAAATGGAGAAGTTTAATGGCACTAACATTGATCTCTAGAAGATCAAGATGGAGGATTTTCTCATACATTGAGATATATAAGTTGTAGTATCTAGAACCAAATCCTCTACATTGAAAAACAAAGACTGGGTAGGGTTGGAGAGAAAAGAAAGAATCCTTATCAAGATTTATTTGGCAAATTCGATGTTATTAAATGTTTATGAAGAACCCACTATGAAAATCCTCTGGAAGAAGTTGGGAGGCTTGCACACAAGTTAAATCCCTAGTTAATAAATGTTTTCCATAGAAAATGGTGTATGCCTTGAAAGTGGGTGATGGTAACTTTGGATGCAAACATATGAATGTGTTTCACCTAGTAATGGTTGTTGGAAGAGCTGCAAAGAAATTGGTGCTTGATGAGGTCATGACTATTTTACTCATAGAGGAATTGAGGTGGAAGGATTCTAAATAAACCAAGAAGGCCTTGCTTCTTCATGGAAGATTGAAAGAGAAAGGAAAGAAGAGGGAGAAGGGAAAATTAAAATCCCATGGGAGATAGAAGTTTCCTGGAATGTCCAAGTCAATATGTTGGAACTGCGACAAGCTCAATATTTCAAAAGACACTACAAGGAAGAGAAAAAGGAGAATAAGAAAAAAAATAATGATCCCAATGATGAGTTTGAAAAATCTTCTTAGGAGGATGGTGGATATGCTTTTGTTGCAGCCTTGACAACCTAAGCATGTTAGAATGCATGGTTGATAGGCTATAGAGTTTCCTTCCACATGAATTCCCATCGGGAATGGTTTTCAATGTACAAGAAATATAATGGTGAGAAGGTATACCTTGGTGATGATTCTCATCTCAACATAGTTGGTCATGGTAGAGTCTTGATCATATTTCTCAATGGAAAGGTGAAGGGGGTCAATGAAGTTTTGCACATTCTAGGTTTGGCACCGAGCCTACTATTAGTAAGAAATATTAATGGTGCAAGTGTGCAGGTTGTTTTATCTAATGTAAAGACTAAGACGGTATGAGGAGCTATAGTGCTTTCTAAGGGTTTTCATGTGGGCACTCTATTTCAACTTGTTGCATGCATCATTAAGTGCAATAGTTCTTCATTTCTTTCAAAGAATATATCCATAAGATCTACACCATTACAATCAAAATCAACAACAAAGAGGAATGTTGCATTTGCTACTAATGGTTGTGCTTTATGGGTACCTAAACAATATCTTACCATTCAAAGAGAAAGTTACATGCATAGAAAAAAATATTATGACACAAAAGATTGGGCCATATAGGTGACAAGGACCTACATGCTTTGAAAAAAAAAAATCTTGTTGAGGGGTTGATTGATGAATTTGATTTATGTGAGAATTGAATATATGGAAAATAGAACTGTGTTCAATTTTATTCTATTTCTCACTATTTTTGGGGGTTGTTGGACTTGATTCATTCTGATGTATTTGGTCTTGTTAAAGTTTCTTCTATTTCTAAATCTTTGAATTCTGTATCTTTCATTCATGATTATTCTAGAAGGACATGGGTATATTTTCTCACGAGTAAATCCAAGGTCTTTTGTTAGTTTAATTAGTTTAATAATCTCTTTGAAAATCAAACTTGTGTGAAGTTTAAGGTGTTGAGCATTGATATGGTGTGGTAGTTAATTCATTCATGGAGTAAGCTATTTTAATAGAAGCCAAAAATTGTGAGTGTTTTCCTACATGAGGAATTAGAAACCATAAGTAATTTATTGGTTTGTTATGCCTATATATTGATTACTTGGGTGAGAGGTATTGTATGAAGTTACTAAAGGTAACATTATTCTCTCAAAATTTCTCCAGAACTTGTATGCTACTAATTACTCTTATTAAGAACACGGACTTTGAAAGTGTATTGTAACCATTGTTAGTTGTTGAATAATAAATTGAGCTTTCTTTGGAGTGTGGGTTTTTTCTCTCAAAAGGGATTTTCCCAAGAAATCACTGTGTGATGTTTGCAAGTTTCCATTTTATTTGTTTTCAACAATTGCTTGTTTAAATTTTCTGCACATTCTTCTCTCATTGATTAGAGTAGGAAGAATATTCCACACCTCTGTGTATTTTCATTTGGTATCAAATCCTCATCACCATGAATCCTAGGTGTTAGGGACAAGATTTTTTAATCTAATCTTGTTCTGGGTGAGATATTGCATAGAAGGAAGTCTTTTTGTATGAAAATAGTGAGCACATTAAGGCTAGAAATGGAGAATTTTAATGGCACTAACATTGATCTCTAGAAGATCAAGATGGAGGATTTGCTTATACATTGAGATATAAAAGTTCTAGTATCTAGAACCAAATCCTCTACTATGAAAAACAAAGACTGGGTAGGGTTGGAGAGAAAAGAAAGAATCATTGTCATGCTTTGTTTGGCTAATTCGATGCCATTAAATTTTTATGAAGAACCCACTATGACAATCCTCTAGAAGAAGTTGGGAGGCTTGCACACAAGCTAAATCCCTAGTTAATAAACTTTTTCCATAGAAATTGTTGCATGCCTTGAAAGTGGGTGATGGTGACTTTGGATGCAAGCATATGAATGTCTTTAATACAATTGTAACCTAATTGAACTTAGTTGGAGCGAAAATGATTGAGGAGGATCGTTACATGATCATTTTGTCTTTTTTTCCAAATTCATGGGACAACCTAGTAATGGTTGTTGGAAGAACGGAAAAGGAATTGGTGCTTGATGAGGTCATGACTATTTTACTCATAGAAGAAATGATGTGGAAGGCTTCTAAATAAACCAAGAAGGCCTCGGTTCTTCATGGAATATTTAAAGAGAAAGGAAATAAGAGGGAGAAGGGAAAATTCAAATCCCATGGGAGATATGACTTTCCTGGAATGTCCAAGTCAATATGTTGGAACTGCGACAAGGTCAAGATTTCAAAATACACTACAAGGAAGAGAAAAAGGAGAATAAGAAAAAAAATAATGATCCTAATTATGAGTTTGAAAAATATTCTTAAAAGGATGGTGGATATGTTTTTTTTGCATCCTTGGCAACCTAAGCATGTTAGAATGCATGCTTGATAGGCTATAGAGCTTCCTTCCACATGACTTCCCATCGGGAATGGTTTTCAATGTACAATAAATATAATGGTGAGAAGGTATACCTTGGTGATGATTCTCATCTCAACATAGTTGGTCATGGTAGAGTCTTGATCATATTTCTCAATGGAAAGGTGAAGGGGGTCACTGAAGTTTTGCACATTCTAGGTTTGACATCGAGCCTACTATTAGTAAGAAAGATTAATGGTGCAAGTGTGCAAATTGTTTTCTCTAATGGAGGGTGTAAGATGGTATGAGGATCTATAGTGTTTTCTAAGGGTTTTCATGTGGGAAATATGTTTCAACTTGTTTCATGTGCATCATTAAGTGCGATAGTTCTTCAGTTCTTGCAAAAAAGAGATGCATAATATCTACACCCTTACAATCAAAATCAACAACAAAGAGGAATGGTTCATTTACTACTAATGGTTGTGCTTTATGGGTGCTTAAACAATATATTTCCGTTGAAAATGAAAGTTACATGCATAGAAGACAATGTTATGGCACCACAGATTGGGCCATATAGGTGACAAGGACCTACATGCTTTGAAAAAAAACCTTGTTGAGGGGTTGATTAATTGTACTCTTGAATTGGATTTATGTGAGAATTGACTATATGGAAAATAGAAGAGTGTTCAATTTTATTATGTTTCTCACTATTTTTTTTGGGTTGTTGGACTTTATTCATTCTGATGTATTTGGTCTTGTTAAGTTTATTCTATTTCTAAATCTTTGAATTATATATCTTTCATTCATGATTATTCTAGAAGGACATGGGTATGCTTTCTCAGGAGTAAATCCAAGGTCTTTTGTTAGTTTAATCAATTTAATGCTCTCTTTGAAAATCAAACTTGTGTGAAGTTTAAGGTGTTGAGCACTGATAATTGCAATGAGTTTTTTGAGTTTGATAAGTTCTATAAGGAGACAGGTATAGAAGACATAAGACAACTCAATATACCCATCAACATAATGGAGTTGTGGAATGCATGAACATGACATTGATGGAGAGAACTAGAATTATATTTAGTGGAGCCAACTTAAAGTATAAGTTCTAGGGAGAAGCGGTTGTTTATATTGAAAATAGAATGTGTTCATTTCCTTGTTATCACCTAGATGATATGTTATTTTTTGTAACAATATGTGATTAATGATTTGAAGTCCCATCTTTTAGCATAGTTTGACATGAAGTACTTGGGATTGCAAACCATATCTTAGAAAGGAAGATTTAGGAGAGATAAAGAGAATATAAATCTTTGGTTAGACTAGAGTAAGTATGTGAACTCTGTGTTGTAATTGTTTCACATGGAAAATCTTAGACCATTGAGTGTTTCTATTTATGTGGGAACTAAGTCCAGGGATGACACCAATAATTCCACGGACGACACTAGGATCAACCATGGTTTTTCCAGTATCTGAACCTCTATAGTATATGTGTATCCCTCTGTAACACCAAAAAAAACTCCCCAGAAGTTGAACTAGGTTGTTACAGATTTCAAAGATCTCCAAAACCACATGTTAAAAGACTCTTTCGTAGAACACCAAAACATGTCAAGCGGCCATTACTGTAGAGGTTTTTTTGAATCTAGGATCTTGCAATGGATCCACTGCATCTACATGTTGGAAGGGGTCAAATCGTGAATCTTCTCACTTGACTTTCTAACATTCATTTTCTACTTACTTCGGTTTAGTTATCATTGCCAGCACAATATATGAAGACTAAGCATCATTTAATTTATTTATTTTTCTCTAGTTATCATTTCCAGCACAATATATGAAGACTAAGCATCATTTAATTTATTTAGTTTCCTCTTTGAATTATAGTTAAAGACTAAGCATCGTTTAATTATTTTCCAATTTGAATGATAGTTGAAGACTCGTCTTGTTTTCTGGGGGGGGTCTTACAATAAAAAGTAAGAGTGATAGTTGAAGACTAGTCAACAATGAATTTTTATCTTAGTAGTAGATAGTAATGGTGGTATTAAAATTTGAATATCACTTTTATATTTTGAAAAAATATTATGATATTTGTTTAAGTCAAAATATTTATGATATTTGTTGAAGATTAGTGATTATTGAATTTTTCACAGATAGTGATGGTATGAATTGAAAAAATATTCACAATTTTTATTGTTTTTTAATTTATTTTTTACATAATTTGAGCGCATGATAGATCTCGGAGTTAAGATGGATTTACATTGGTTAATAAACACTAAAGGTATAATCATTAATATTTGTCATTAATAATTATCTTTAACAATACATGTATATCAGTCAATACTGACAATTATTAAAAAACATGTGTCTTATTACTAATTAAATCAACATAATACAAAAATTAGCAAGGAAAAAATAATGAGTCCAACCCTTAGTTTGCACACTAGCACATCCACTATAGGCTTAGTCTACACACTAGCACATTCCACATAGGTATTGGATAGTAAACATTTGTTAAACATTTTTAATTAATTTTTCCAGCACACCAAGTGATCTAAATGGGGCACTTGGAATGTTAAACATTTTTCATTAATTTTGATTGATAGGTTGATTGGATTTTGCATTATTTAGATACTATTATGAGGATATTATGTGTCTAGCTCATTCAAAATTTCTTCATTCAATGGAGTGACATATCAATCATGGAAATGTCATGGATGGAGTAGAAGCTAAACCATATTGTCATGGGCCTGGCGAGCCTGCGATTGGGCGACAAAAACACCCAATGCCCCCAGCCATTGTGTGGCACCGGCGTCTTTTGCTTGGCGGAAAAACCACACCAAAGTACTCAACCTAGACTATGACTTCACTTAGTTCTATCGTTACTTAAGTTATGTGTGTGTTTCTTATACTAAGAATTATTTCAACAATAAAAGATACCATTCATACAAAGTGAAAACATAACATGAATGTGGGTAGCCAAACGGGCCTAACACCCAAAATCTTCTTTATGAACAAAAGAACAGTGTGCCAAGACAACACTTGTGCCACACAAGAAAGTTTATACAAGAAGAGCTTCTACTTAGTTACACAAAACCTTGAATGAAAACAGAATAGTTCCCTTCAACGAATTGCCTCCTTGTGTGCCCTTACTTATCACCTTGGCTACCAGAACAAATGAGTCATTTCTCCCTTGTGCTTCCTAACCAAGACACCTACAGTTCTGCCAAGTTCATCTTGCCTCAGTTCGACTTGTCTCTTTTCCTTAGCCGAATTTCTTGCTCGAGACTTGCTCTTCTCGATTCCTCCAAATGACTCTTCACTTGGACTTTATAGGCGCGCACCCAACGGACACACCCTTTCACCAAAATGGGATGCAACCTTCAGTCTAGCCAAGCTGACCTTGCAAATAGGCACGCATCCCTTGGGTGAGTCGATCGACTCACCCATGCATTCTCTTTGCAACTTGGATGACTTCCTTCTCTTTTAGTTTTTAGCACCAAAGTTTACTCCCTTGGCCTTCGTCTGTTGCACGATCTGTTCACTCCAACTCCCCTTGGCACTGTGAGCACCCAAGGCGTCCATATTTTTCATTTAGCCGACTCCCGTTGGCATGTGCTCAGGTTCCCAAGGCATGAAGTGTCTACAAACTTTGGTTCAAATTTTGGTTGGTTGGGCGCTCATGTTGTCGCAGCACCCATCATCCAAGTCGTCTATCTTCAACCATCTGTATTTTTTTGAGGGCACCCATTATCACCATGGGTTTCCCACTCAACTCGCCACCTTCATTGTAAGTTAAGTCTTGTAAATATGTCTTTGACACGAAAACACCCGAAGATCTCAACTCGCCTATAAAGAGGTTGGGCGCCCTCTAACTCTCCCAACTCATTGAATTGACTAGTGGAAGGAGTGTGTGGACCTAATGAAATTCTTGGGCCATTACACCCTCCCCGACTCAATGTCCTTTCCATCCCCACAATCCCAACACGCTTCACCTATCGTGATCACCAATGACAGTCATTATCCTTGCCCAGATTCTGCTTCATGTCTCTCTGTTGTGTCATTACTTCAGTTGCTTCTGTTGCCAGTGTGTGTTGGATCGCCTTGTGAATTGGTTGATTGGGTAGCTAGTCCGACTGTGACGCTACTTTGCAAGAAATCAACCCAACACCAAAATAAGTTGGTTCTCTCCACAACTATTTTACTCTTTCATCCTCCAAGTCAATGTGGTGTCTGTCCCCATAGCACCAACTCTTCTTGTTGTCGTCCCCAGGACAGTGTCTCATCATTTCGATATTGTTCCCGCAACAATGGGTAGTTGGCTTGTTATCATATTCATGACAACGATCCAACATGCCCTTTCTCTAGTTTGAGAGTGGAAGGGGGCATCTCCTCGATCTATCACTTCTATCCTCATTTCATTTATTCACAAGTTGTGGAGAATCACCATACTTTTGCGTCAAATACATCAACAGTGGGACATTGGAAACAATTCATCCTTCGCTCCCTTCCATGAGATGCTCAAGTTCTAGATCGTAAGGCCGCTCATCATCTCTAAGTGTCTATGTGATTGGACCAACTTCCTTCCTAGCACGTTTGTACCATGACTGTTGTTCCTCCCCATCACACACTTGTGTAGCGACTGTATGTACTTTTCATTCATCAAGTTCAACCTTCTTCGTTTCTTCTTTCTCCATTTTTTCCATATTCTCTTTGTAGAAGTTTGTGAACTTCTACATGGCCTGCACCATGTTACCCAATATGTCCTCAATATTTTTAACTTGTCATTCTAAGTCTTCCAAGAGTTCTACTTTGTTTCAACCATCTCTTCACCTTGTCCACTGGTGTCTGTGGAAGATATTTGGTTGTCCACCAAACTCAAGGATGATATCTTGATCCCTCGACTCTCCCAGATCATAGGCACCATGCAAGGAGTTGGTCCAGACATGATAGCCAAACAGTCGACATGTGGAATGGGGATTGCCTTCTCCATTCACATGAACTCCTTCCACAAAATCACTTTGTAATCGTCTATCGACACAATGGTGAATTTCGTCCTCTCGGTCCACTCCCCAAGCTTCATAGGAACGTTCTTGGAAGTGCCTCCAACTTCCTGTTCGCCTCAGTTAACTGCCTTGAAGGAAGTTCATGCTTGTTAGAACTGCAATCCAAGCCTTCATGAAATGTCTCCCCTCATGAAGTTATGAGTAGCACCACTATCCACCATCACCAAAGTCATTTTCCCATTGATCTCTTTCTAAACATAGCTAAGCTTCGTCACGTTCGGGTCTTGAGTGATTGTCGGTTATACTTCCGCAACAACACCCAAAACTTGCAACACAATTACAAATGGAGATTTTTCCTTCTCCAACGCATTCACCTTTTGCTTCAACAGACAGTTCTTAGCATAATTCTCATTCGCACAGATCCAACAAGAAATTGGTTTCTTTTCCTTCTGTGTTTCTGGTGGCTTCACACCTTCTTCATTGTTCCTGGTTTCCCTCATATTTTCCTTGTCCTTCTTATTCTTGCCTTGTTGCTTCTCACGTTGGCCTTCTTCATTGCTTGGATTTGTTTTGGCTTCACCCTTGAAGTCCAAGAGATTGTCCGGTGCCTTGACCGCTACTGCAAGGGTTTGCACATTTTGGCGTTGCAATTCACTCTACGCCCAATTCTACAAACCATTTATGAAGTGGAAAAGCTTGTCTTCATCCAACATATCTTTGATCTCCAACATCAGGCCAGTGAACTCCTTGATGTACATTTGGATATTGTCAATGTGCCAAAGATCCAGCAACTGGTTTCACTTTGCGCCCAGTTCTACAAACCATTTATGAAGTGGAAAAGTTTGTCTTCATCCGACATCTCTTTGATCTCCAACATGAGGCCAGTGAACTCCTTGATGCACAATTGGATATTGTCAGAGTGCCAAAGAGCCAACAACTAGTTCCTAGCGACTCAAGCTTGGTTTCCAGAACCAAACTGTGCTTTCAAGGCTTCCTTCATCTCTACCCAATTTTCGATCTTCTTGGTAATTCTTTCTGCCAAGTCTTCAACTTGGTTCCTCCACCAGAGTTTCACAACTAATGTCAAGAACATAGAGGAAACATTTACCTTGGCCTCATTTGGACATCCATTCATTTTTTCCAAGTACTGCTCCATGTCCCAATAGAAATGGCCTCACATCTTTGCATTGTGAGTCCCATCATACAGTTCTGGCTTTTTCATCTTGATTCACATTTGCACAATGGATGAGCTCGACCCACTAAGTGCTGCCCCTTTAAGGAATGCGATGGTGTCTTCTTGGTCTGTCACCTTTGTCTTGAGTGAAACAAGGGCGTCATCTGTAATCTTAAGTTTGTCACGAGTGTCTTCTCGAGTGTTGGTGAACAAATTTGTAGCATATTGGCACTCTTGGACAATTTCATTAAATATTGTCATGAGATCACCAATCTTTGTTTCCAGCTATGCAACCTTCTCACCATGAGTACACATTGCATCCGTCAGTTGATCCATTGTCTTCTCTAAGGCAGTGAGTCGTTCTCTCACCTTGGTTGTCTTTGGCTCCCTTTTGGTGTCACTTTTGTTTGCATGCGAATCGACCATCTATGCATTCCTAAGAACCTTCACCATTCATGCAACCTTGCCGAAAGCGTTTCAAACTTCCCCCAAAGCCCACGTTACCAACTTTGCACCAGCCTTCATTTTCTGTTGTCACCGACCCCAAACATCACTTCGTTGTTGCTTGAGTAGAGTGCTCAAAAAGCTTGCCAAAGTCTGCAAAAATTGTTGCTCTTATACCAACTATCACGGGCCTGGCGAGCCTGCGGCTGGGCAAGGGAAACACCCAACGCCCCCAGCCACCTTGTGACATCAGCGTCTTTAGTTCGACGGCAAAACCACACCGAAGTACTCAACCTAGACTTTAGGGTTTTGGCATACAAAAGTGCCAATGTCAGGTTTAGAATTGGTTCTCTATATATAAAATAGTGTACATACAGTTAAACTTAATTCATTGAAATAAAAGATTCCACACCAAAGAATTAACCCAAGAAAAAGTTCAAAATATGATAATACAAAGACATCCCAGAAATGTCATGAGGCAGACTGGAAGCTTGGAGAGAAAAATTACAGTGAAAGGTAGAACTCAACGAGATTCAGAGAAATCCAAAAAATGTTATGATAACGTTGTCCATTGAAAATGGATTAAAAGCTTTGAGAAAAAAATTACAGTGAAAGATAGAACTGTAGCAAAATTACATAGATTGCTCGATCTCCTTAATCTCCCTACCGTCAAGATATGGATTGCCTTATCTCCCTCTGACCTGGAATTCGCTGGATGCCTCTGATGTCGTCATGCTTTGTTATCTTTAAATCTACATACTATTTGGCATCTCATCCCTCTCAAGAATATTTGGCATCCACATTATATTTCCCAAATTAAATGTTGACCATTCACATTATATTCCCCGATTCCAATATAAATTCAAAGATTATATTTCAAATTGAAGGGCTAAGTTTATTGTAACCCTTCTAACTTAACATGTTAAAATAAATTATTCTTTTCATATGAAAATAAAAAAACAATTAAATTTTCACCCATAAAATAATTATTTTATAACCCATTCATTATAAAAATAAAAATAAAAATCAACTCTTAACTTAATATTCTCCAATCATAACATATTAATCATTAAGTTAAATTCAAATAATTTGGCACAACTTCAATTTTTGTTAATTAAATACATATAATAATAATATTTTTGCACATTAATATAAAATACTAGTTTAAATGCATTAGTCAAAAATATTGGAGATTACAAAATTGAATGAAGTATCATGACACTTTAACAAGTACCATTTAATGAAAGAGGTTTGCTCCAAGTTTCATAAATTCTGTTACTATTTGTGAAACTTATTTATTCAATCCTTAAATTTTAATACCAAACATCAATATTAAATCACCATGTCCATGGATGTTAATCATCATATTGATTATTGAATAAATGTATGCACATGAGAATTGGAAATTAAGAAATTATTATGTCACAAAAAATATCATTATATCCAATAATCTATCTTAAAATTCACCCTTATAATGATTTACAAATTACAAAATAAACATTATAATTAACAAATTTTACAATCTTTAACATTCTTATCAATTCCATTATATCTTTATGTACACTAATCTAGTTGAAATTTAACTTATAACTAAAACATTCTAATTATATTCCATAATAACATACTGATTTCTAATTTATTTTCCAAATTCCATTTTATTAAATCTAACTTCATAGAAATTGTA
Organism: Picea engelmannii; assembly: GCA_009831015.1. NCBI lineage: Eukaryota > Viridiplantae > Streptophyta > Pinopsida > Pinales > Pinaceae > Picea > Picea engelmannii. Next base: position 195,725 of record ML778960.1, read on the forward strand.
CATATATATAATATTTTTATCAATTCTTTTGTTACTAATTGCAACTTTTCCTTAATTTAATATACTTGACAAAAAAATTGCAGGCAATAATAATTCAACTAAATGTTTTTTTGTTCTTTTTATTGAGTAAAGTTAAACATTTGTAATTGGTAGTTGAATTAATTTCTTATAATTATATAATTAATTGAAAAAAAATAAAAGAAATGTAAATTAACAAAATAAACATATTAATATACAAGCTATAAACATGAAGATAAAAATTTGTGGAAAAAAAATGAGGAGGACAGATTCTCTTAATAAAACAATATAATTTGATAATATTCTTTTATACATGAAATGGACAAGTAAAGACCAACATTTAAAATAAATCATAATTAATTAACTAAAATTAAAAGAAATATAAACTTATAATCAATAAAAAATTATACAAATTAATAATCAACTAAAATTAAATAAACATAATTAATAATCAACAAAAACTAAAATAAACATATTGATATGCATGATACATATTAACAATTAATTAAAATATATTAAATTAATAAAACACTAATAATAATAATAATAATAATAATAATCTATTTGAACCTGTGACCTCTTAAGAGGAAACACATATTTTTAACCATTAGGTCCACTGAGGCTGTTTAATAATAATCTATTTTTAAGGTCACGGCCAAGCCAGCACACCAAATTGGTGTATGAGACCCCCTTGTTTGTGGGACAAGGGACCCCCCTTCGCCCAGCGATTTGACTGGTAAAAAAAACACAGAATTTTGAATAAATTCATGTAAAAAATTCATAACCTCCGACAGCAAATCATTCATACTAGATATATCTATCTAAAACACATATGAGGGCGGATATATTCTCTAGCTTGATTCAAAATCGAAGGAATGACTTGTATACTGACCGAAACCTAAAGCAACGAGCCCAGAAGGCACTCACTTAACGACGAGGCTTAACCCCTTCCTACCGAAGTGAAGCTATTGAAAGGACCCCTTCCTACCGAAGTGAAGCTATTGAAAGGACTGATTCTCTTATAATGAATCTCTCTATCACGTGAACCATCGCAACATTTAATTAACAAAACTAAAAATGATACTGTTTTAAAATTAGTTGAACAAAGATAAGACATTTTTTCATTTAAAAAAACAATAAAACAAATTAACACAAATCTAACAAAACTGAAAATTGTCCTCTTCTAAAATTAGCGGAACGAAAATAAGAGATTTTTTCATTTAAAAAAACAATAAAATAAATTAACACAAATCTGTAGAGAAGATAAAGAATAATAACAAAACTGAAAATCACCCTGTTGGAAAATTAAATAAACCTACAGCAGAACTAAGATATAGAAAGATTGTTAACATTCTTTTTATTACTAAAATATAGGGGGAAATGACTAATAAACTAAAAAACTTATAAAAATAATAAAAAAATAAAAAGTACAACTTATTAAGAAAATTTACAATCCATAAAAACAATGAAAAGTGAATATATTAAGAAATTTTTCATTGCTTTTCAAATAAAAAAAATATCAAATAATTTCTATTTCAAATTTGACAAGTGTTTTTTTATATTAATTTTCGTTTGCATTGAAAATAATTACACCAAAAGGCGTACACCTATTGACAATGTGCAGATTTAATAGGGGTTTAGTGCTTAATAAGTTTTCTATGGACAAGATTAAATATCGCTGGAATATTCTTAGTAGTCACACAAAATAAATGGTTGTGATTTCAATCATTAACTTCCTAGCTATTATAAAGACATCAGTTTATGTGTTTACTTTTTTACATTTACCTAATCATATTTAAAAATTACTTTGATAGCTAACTGATTTCCACTTAAATGATTAACAGAAATTAAAATATTAACACCAGATAAATGAAGCCCAACAGTTTATTTATTAATAGATAATAAAATTTAATATATTCTTTTAAAAATTCATTTTATCTTCTCAGCCTTTCGGCGTTCACCAGCAGCTATTTTGCTGCTGTGCTAGTTTTAAACTCTTCTATGAAGCGCTACAATGCTATTGAAGAACAATAAAAACCTCAATTTTGATCCCAACGCGTAACAAGGTGCACAATAATTAACAAATAACCAGATCCAAAAGTCACAAATTCCAAGAAAATCAGAGAAACACCCCATGTCTAATGGTAGCCACTCAATGACTGTTATAAGAGTTTACAAAAAGTTTATGAACCCATCCTGCAACTTTAGTATTTGTTCCGGGCTGCTTCTTGCTTACCTGTACCATAAAATTACAAACAGGTGATCAGGTCGCACAATCTCAGTCAAGAGACAATTAATCATGTTTGCAATGCAGCTCAACTACAAAAACAGAAGCAATGAAATAGAGCCAACAGAATACAAAGGAAAGTTTATTGCTTTTTTTAATGTTCACTATCTACTTACATAGAAGCGCTCCCCGTGTATCTGTAAAATTTCGACTTCCTCCCCGGCTGTCAAGTTCAGCTGCAACACCAGCCCACAAAATATTAGAGTGCACTATTTGCATACTTCCTTTCCAAAACTACCCCGACAGGTTTCAATTATTGAGTTTACCTCATCATCACAATGAGCTGGGAAATCACATAACGCCTGACCAAACCATTGATTTTCAGTACGATACTTTTCTTCCACGTCATTTGACACAGAACACTGGCCAACCATTGGATTTTCATATAATTCAAATGTCTGCATTATTGTCGACTCACAGCTTGGTGGTCCATCCCTTGAGAGCTGTCAATAGACCGATTTTAAGGCAGGAATCCAAAATAGCTTAGACAAGATTCTGTAGAAGAAAAGAGAAAAGATGCTTACAAGAGACTCCAGCTGTTGATCTTGGAATAATGAAACTTTTGAAAGGTTGCTTAGTCCGCTGGCAGTTCCCGTTATAGTCTTATCCCCCTGGTCAATCGTAGCAATCATCTAGAATTATTACTTTTAAAGTTCAGTACTCTTTAACACAAGTATTATAATTAGCATATATACATGTGTAGCAAATACCATGTTGAAAAGTCAATATTCATGGAATAGAACTACTGTTATAACTTATGCTTAAGTTCTTTGAACACTATGCATTCTCTTTTACCAATACTCTCTCCTAGTTGCATACTATTTATTAAAAAGACTAAACCGGCATCTCTGTTGCCTCTGATTTTATGGTGCTTCAACTGAATATTTACCTGCAAATGTTTAGTGGCAGCCATTGAAAAACTGCTGTAAGAGGAGTTTACAAAAAGCGCATGAACCCATCCTGACACTTTACCATCTCCTCCAGGCCACTTCTTGCTTACCTGAACCATAAAATTCCAAACAGGTGGGAAGGTCATACAATTTCATTCCAGAGAAATAATTAATCATCCTACCACTGCAGCTCAACCACCAAAAACAAAAGCAATGAAATAGACCCAACACAATATAAGGAAAGTTTACTTTTTTTTGAAGGTTCACTATGTACTTACATAGAACCACCCTCCTCGTTCCTCTAAAATTTCGACTTCCTCCCCGGCTGTCAAGCTCAGCTGCAACACCAGCCCACAAAATATTAAAGTGGTTTATTTGCATACTTCCTTTCCAAAATTACCTCGACAGTTTCCAATTGTTGACTTAACCTTATCAACACTAAGAGCTGGGAAATCACATAACGCCTGACCAAACCATTGATTTTCAGTACGATCCTCTTCTTCTTCCACATGATGTGACACAAAATCCTCCTTCACGCAGCCAACCATTGGATTTTCATATAATTCCGATATCGGCATCATCGTCGACTCATAGCTTGGTGGTTCATCCCATGTGAGCTGACAATGGACCGATTTTAAGACAGGAATCCAAAATAGCTTAGAAAAGATTCTGTAGATAAAAGAGAAAATGTGCTTACATGACAGTCCAGCTGTTGATCTTGGAATGATGAAACTCCTGGAAGGTTGCTTAGTCCGCTCGCAGTTCCAGTTAAGGTCTTATCCCCCTGTTTAATCTTAGCAATCATCTAGAATTATTAGTTTTAAAGTTCTATGTACTCCTTAACAGAAGTATTATGATTAGCAAATCTACATCTGCAGCAAATACCATGTTGAAAAGTCAATATTCATGGAATAAAACAACAGCTTAGTCTAAACATTTTAATTTTGGTAATTTTTTCATAATTTTTTTTATTTGATTTTGCTTGAAATTTAGTGAAGAATGGTCGGATCTGTAGATTTGAGTGGTTAAATTTGTATAATCCAAGTGTCAGAGTTTTCCAACAAACTGAATTTATTTATACATTCAGAAATACAATTAAACAACAGAAATAACAATTATATTCAGATTTACATTATCAGATTCGAACCAAAAATTCCAAACCAAAAATTCCAAAAAATAAAACTTTTAACCAACCCCTAAAATTACTGTTATAATTTATGCTTCGGCTTCTGTCCTTTCAAGTTCCTAACTCAAATGGCGCAATGCCAAATAACGAGACTTTCTAGTCTCATTATTTAAGAAGTAATTCAAAGAAGCTGGATGATTCTAAAAATGTGGAGTGCATTATCACAAGTTAGTGTACACACTTCATGTTGGAAGACAGATAGATTGACAAAATTGACCAATACTATGGACCAGGAACTACATTTAATTTACTACAAAAGACATGAACCTACCTATCAGCTTTGGATGTGGGCCACTGATACTGGTTCAATCCCCAAAAGCGTCCTCACTGAAATGTATGGGATCATTTCATGACAGGCGTAGTTGGGTGGCACCTAGGTGAATTTCACACAATTCTGTAGTTATGGTTGACTGAGTTGGCATTCCATTTTCACCAATACTTGCTCATTCGGTGTTCCTAATTGCGAATCACTTTTTAAAAAGACTATGATGACAACTTGCCTCCAATTTTATGGTGCTTCCGGTGAAAATTTAGCGGCAAGTTTGTCTTTAAAGTCATAAATCTCTTTTCAGTTCCATGGTTGACTTCTTCACACTACTGAGCTTATCTTTACGGGGCAATGCAAAAAGAATTTTACTATTTAGTTTACACGAGAGTTCTAAGCTGATTATTTAACATCAATATTTTGATTTGGGGAATCATAACATGTTATTGACAGAGCAATTCAAACTTTGGCAGAGCTTATCAATCAACAACATATAGGAAAGAAATTGGTTAAATTGATTCTGCAACACAGTAAATGGCTACTGCATTAATATGACACAAGTGTGTCCAAAATCAAAGGTCCTAAAAACAACCTTACTTATGTGCATGCTAAACAAAACATAACTTCAACTTCAATGACACAAGATAGTTTAATAGAAATTAATGGTTGATTGATAGGTAGGGAAACTTTGTATTGATATCAATCAAATAACTGCAACATATACATATAGTATTAAGCACATTTTCAACCAACATTGTTAAGAGTGGTTAAAGCAATCTTAGCTGTGTAGATAATAAAAAATTAAAACTTGAAATGTCTGAACCTCACAACCATTAATAGTTGGTTGAAATGTCTGAACCTCACAACCCTTAGTAGTTAGTTAATTTGTCTATCAAATATACATTTTTTTTTTTTAGTGATCATCAACATTCTTCTTTATAATCATTAAAATGGACATTAAAATTATCAGAAATGAAATTTGATTTTTTATAATTGTCAAAATGGACTTTAAATTATCAATAATGAAATTTGATGAGCAAACTGTCTATCCCAAAATAATTGGTGAGTCAAATATGGTTAAGTAATTTTTTATAATATGGTTAAAATTTCCTCATGGTTATCAACATTCTTCCTTAGGATGATCAAAATGGGCAATATAATTATAACATTTTCCTTATGATGATCAAAATGGGCAATATAATTATAACATACATACAGAACATTATCATTATTTATGATCTATTAGTTTCTTCACCTTCTACCACTACTGATCCATGGCCTTCACCTTCTACCATTACTGACCCATGGTTTTAGGTAAAACCTTCACTAAATTGAACCTTACTCAAGATTGAAAAATTCCAAGCTTTCCATCATTAAATCCAACCCCTTTTTGGGCCGACGCATTCATATCCTATCCATTCTATCAAACCTCAATATAATATTTTTGGACTTTTAACAGTGGACTTTGCGAAACAGTGAGAGCCAAAGTAATAGTTGCGTACCTTTTTGCTGTTGATCGTGCCTATTGGAGCATGACCGGCTTGGGACGTGCTTGCAGAAATGCTTAAAGAAGCCATAGCTTCCATAATCTGGTTCTGTCTGTCCACGATCTTCCGAGTTTGCTCTTGAGATCGGACCATGTGCATCAAACCTGACAATGCTAGATATTTGTCGATATCTTTAGTCAAATTGGCGATCTTCATGCTGGCTTGATGGCGAGAAACAGGATCCCACCTCCGTATCATAGTACTTGTTTCCACAATTTCTGATGCTTGTTTGAGATGCGCGTGCAACTCTTCAAGCCAATTGTCAACAGCTGAAACCTCATCTTCGTGCTTGTTCAATGCCAGCTCGATAATAGGTTCAATAATCATTAATGTATCTTTCAGAGCGAGCAGCGATTTCCTGAAGCTACGGGATATTTTAATGTGCCGAAGTATTTTGTTGATTGTCATCTGTAAGCCCACACCGATAAGTCCAGGGACGACACCAGGATCAACCATGGTTTTTCCAGTATATGAACCCTGTACAGTATATATGTAATCAGTATATATGTAATCCCTCTGTAACACCACAGAAAACCTCCCCAGAACTAGGCTTTTACATATTTCAAAGATTTTGGGTATAAAACCAAAATCGTGTGAAAAGGATGTGAATCCCAAACCTGTAAAACGGCCATCACTGCAGAGGCTTTTCTTGCTACGACTGCACTGGGCATACCTGCAAATCATGTTCCAAGGGGCCAAGTTACAAATCTTCATGCTATTTTCCCGTATTTAAGAATCTTCATGGTATTTTCCTCGTTTACTTGACTCTAAACCGAAACAGTGAATAAATTGAATTTATTATTTTAAATTTGAAAAAGTCATACTCGGCAGGAATTTCAAGTAAAAAAATTTAATAGATAATTTAAGAATCTTCATGGTATTTTCCTCGTTTGTTTGACTCTAAACCCAAACAGTGAATAAATTGAATTTATTATTTTAAATTTGAAAAAGTCATTTTGAGGGCAGGAATTTCAAAACCGAAACAGTGAATCAAATTGAATAGATCATTATTTTAAATTTCAAAGGACGATGACAACATTCAAAGGACGATGACAATGACACGATGCCCTACCACGTGGATAGCGTTGAATCGGGCAAAATGTCATGAGTCCCTGGAATTTCAAATTTACCCAGCCTGTCAAGACAAAAATTGATGACGGTTAAATTATTTTCATGTCTGTCACTTCACGTTTTACCCAAAATCATAAATGTCAAAATATTTTGTATATTGTGTAAATTTCAGAAGACCCGAGCTGGAGCATTGGAATTTGTAATTTCTGTGTCCATTTACTCCCTCAACTAACATTGTTCAAGTGTAATCAACCTCACTGTTGTGCCCCTGCCTAGTTCTTTGAACGCTGAAGCCATGAATTATAGTTATTAACCTAGGCAGTATATACTTATAAGCCTCTAATGTGTAAGTACCTACAACAGATTTTGACGGGAAATCTACACTGTTAAACGTCAATTTGACGTTTTTGGTATTTTAATGTATGTCAATAATGACGTATGAATTTCTTATCCACGTATCAAATACGGAATCAAATAAAAAATACGTCAGGACAACATGCTCTACGACGTGGGTAAAGCCGAACCTCAGAATTAAATAACTAAATTAAATGATGCTTAGTCTTCATATATTGTGCTGACAATGATAACTAAACCGAAGTACGCAGAAAATGAATGTTAGAAAGTCAAGCGAGAAGATTTGCAATTTGACCCGTTCCAACATGTGGATGCATATATACCCATTGGATCCATTGCAAGATCCCAGATTCAAAAAAACCTCTACAGTAATGGCCGCCTGACATGTTTTGGTTTTATACGAAAGAGTCTTTTAACGTGTGGTTTTGGAGATCTTTGAAATCTGGAAAGTTTGGCCACAATCAATTCTAATCTGGTACTAATACTATCTAGTTTGGGTGACCATGTGCATCAAACCTGATCATGCTAGATGCTTGTCAATATCTTTATTCAAACTTGCGATCTTCGTGCTGGCTTGATGGCGAGAAACAGGATCCCACCTCCGTATCATAGTACTTGTTTCCACAATTTTTGATGCTTGTTTGAGATGCGCGTCCAACTCTTCAAACCAATTGTCGACAGCTGAAACCTCATCTTCGTGGTTGTTCAATGCCAGCTCGATAATAGGTTCAATTCTCATTAATGTATCTTTCAGAGCGAGCAGCGATTTCCTGAAGCTACGGGATATTTTAATGTGCCCAAGTATTTTGTTGATTATTATCTGTAAGCCCACACCAATAAGTGCAGGGACGAAACCAGGATCAACCATGGTTTTTCCAGTATCTGAACCTCTACAGTATATGCGTATCCCTCTGTAACACCACAAAAAAGCTCCGCAGAACTAGGGTGTTACAGATTTCAAAGATCTCCAAAACCACACGTTAAAAGACTCTTTCGTATAAAACCAAAACATGTCAAGCGGCCATTACTGTAGAGGTTTTTTTTAATCTGGGATCTTGCAATGGATCCACTGGGCATATATGCATCTAAATACAATGCATTAGTATTGAATGATTTAGAAAATGAGTTGAAATGGTCTAAAAACAAAGCTATAGGAATCTTGATTGATGAAGAATCTTGAGAGGAAAGGGTTCGGTGATGGAAGTCAATTTGGAAGTTAGAAAATTTTTTGAAAACCAGAATTTTTATTTGATTAACTTGATTTAATAAAATTCTTACTTGTAACCAGGGTTAGAAAAGAAATTGGAATGGGTTATAGGTGTGTTTTTGCAAAGGAGGCCATGAATATGTGAATCATCTATTTATTACTCGATTGTTTTCAATATTACATCAACAATACATTTGTAATGAGCCTAAATCCTTGCCTTGTTTTCGAGTTTAGGGGATATGGCTAGTCACAAATAAGATGATATTTAAAAGGCAAAACTTTGTCATATCATTTGACTATTTTATTGGTGTTGAAAGGAGCCAAAACAAAATATAACAAGGGCTGCATAGTAGCTTAGTCCCTGACAAACTCGGTCTTTAGTTTGTTTAATTTAAATGATAATTTATCATGCAATTATGTTTATGTAAATGTATTATGGATGAATAGTAAGGTTTAAATTTTGAAGCTACGAGATACTTTTGTATTTGATATGACTACAACGGCTTGAATTTTGTGCTCAAAATTTTTCGTTCTTAATGGTATTGGGGTAATGTATCTCTGAGTTAAATAATTGTATAAGTATCAATTTTTGGTCTTCAACCAATTTTGTTTTGGTTTCAATCTTTGTATTAGAAGTATGTAAATATGCAATGTCATCTTACTTTTTGTTTTAGCATTTCTTTATTGTTGAATTTTGCTGAATTTTGCGGTATATTTATGAAATCAAAGTGGTGTAATTTTTTTGTAATGATGTGCAATACAGGTTGCTATGCTATTTCATAATATTAATTACTATGCTATTCAAAATTTAGTTAGTGATAAGTAATTACTATGCTATTTTTTTTTTGTCTATCCTTCGATCAACCAAATAGTAATGATCTATATGTATATGTATCTTGTTGCTTTAAATTTGTTAAATAATTAATAACAGTCAATCTGATTTATTTAATTAGAAAATTTAATCTTTTAATTCAACACTATATATTATAGCATATGTAAATATAATAAATATTATAGTCAATAAATATTATTCTTTATACCTACTAATCTCTTGAAGAGATCTTTATTCACCAATAAATAATTTAGGAAGTTATAAATTACATTGCTAGTGTAGACATATGATATCAAGCAATCTTTTCTTATTTTCTTTGTATCTATATTAGTAGTTTCCATAAATGTTAAATTTGGATATGAATTTTGATCCTAAATTAATAAAAATGAAAGTTTATCCTAAAGTAATATTTGTTATTTGTTGATAAGTACTTGAAAAGGGTTAAAAAGATTTAATTGTCAATAAGAAAATAAGAAAATGTTATTTAAATCATATACAATTAAATCATGATAATGTATGTTTAATATAATTATGAATTTTGAAATTCATTATTTTGATAAATGTGTTGCATGTCAAAACTGCATAATAATTGTAGGTTGCATGTCAAATCCTCCATATTAACTGTAGGTTGCATGTCAAATTCTGCAAAATGGGATGGGGAGATCGATGTAGAAATGTGAAACAACATGCAACAAGTTGTAATAATTTGTATTGAGTAAAAGTGTAATCCATTATTATATGGAAAATATGTTATATAGCAGAAATATTGTAATCCATTTATGAGGTAATTTTATGAGTAGATATAGTGTAATTGTTACTATGGTAATTTGGGCACAGTCTATTTCATTTAACTTTATATGAATTAATTTGGCAAATATATTTTAATCATTTAAAATCAATTTCATTTTACTTTATGTATTATACAGATTATATGTTAGAATTATACAAAGCATATGTAAGAATTAAAAGATAATATTTTTTATTTAATTATAAAACAAAATGATTTATTTACTATCTCATTGGCTAAAGCGTAACATGACGTTGATATGAAAATTTTTATAATAGAATGGGCTGGTGTAAAAATCAAAATTTTAAAAAAATCAGGATTGGCTTGCTCTGGCATAAGTGACCTAAATCTATATCATTTGTTTCGACAGCTTTTTCACGTTTCGTTCGAGGACATGTCTTCAACAATGAATTATGGTTGCAATAGAGCTTGTATTAATTGTCAGTGCAATGTGAACTGTTTCGTTCATAACTCTAGTCAAAGTCTTTATGTATGATAGTTAGCTGCATTGATAACCTTCTTACCCTGAAATTAGGTTTGAACGACATAATTTCTGTTCTAGGCTCTTGAAATTTATCATTGCTTGTACAAACCCAAATCTTGTTTGTTATCATTAGTACAAAAAACATTATCATGCACTAATTATGTTCATATTTATTTATTTAATGAAACATAAAATAAAAATATTTTGTGTCCACAATTTTTTATGGAATTGTTATTCTTAATTTGTTTGATCAAATAAATTACAAATAACAGGAAAGCAATTGCCCTTGAAACCATGCTCCACCTACACAAAGCCACAAACAGGCACGTTGTTATAGCATCATTTTAAGTGCACACCCAAAACTAATGCCCAAGCCACAGAAAACATGGATGAAAGAGATTCTTCTAGTTCAATCTACCTCTATAAAATAGCGGCCCAAAACGTTAGGTGGCCCCCCTGAAAATGTAAACTTCTACATCCTGTGATCGGTCGGTATGCTTTCTCAGTAGCTCATGGAAGTTTTTTCTTCGGGAAGAACATCGGTAGAGGTATACTTTCCTCTGTAACCACAAAGTATTCTGCATCCAGAACACAACAAAAAATATAAGTCGAGCTAGTCGATGCGATTCCCATCCATTACATGACTAAAATTCCAAAACTTACTTTGTGCCAGAAGTAGTCAAATTATGGCCTCTCAATGTAATAGTTGT
>ML778960.1:243045-257264 GCA_009831015.1 Picea engelmannii
TTTTTTTAATGGATGGAAAAATATGATTCATAATATATAAAAATAATATAACCAATAAAACAAAATACTATAAAGAGAGTCATTGAAAGAGTAGTGAGAGACATGTTCCTTCCTTTGACACAACTTTCATCTTTCTTACCAATTTACTTTTTTCAAAAATGGAGATATACAATGCTTTGAAATTGGTATCTGCAATCATATAGATTGCAACTTTAGATTGTTTTGGAAGTTTTTCCTGAACCTCTGTATCTTAAACTATTCTAATAGGTTGCATGTTATTCCTTGTACCATTTTCCTGTCATTTCATTGAAGTTTTTGTCCTTCATGAAAGTTGGTTAATAAGAATATTATCGACTTGGAGATTATATTCTCTAACGTTGTACGAAATCATCATAGCCCACAAAAACAGAAGGCATGGACGACCAATACATCATATCGTTAAGGTCATTGCATTCAATTTTTTTAGCTTGTTTGCTCCTTCCCAGAAGCACAAAATTTAAAACTAAAACAACTTCTACAATTGACCTAGCCTTGGCATTTTAAGCTCCATCAAAATTCATATTATTTGAAAATTTTGAAAAAACACCAAAAGAGCCTTCCCAAATCAAAGCTTGCATCCTTTAATTAACAATGTAGCAAATTGAATGAAATTTAACCAGTTTCTTTGTATTAAGACCTTTTTTGGGAAAAGCATGCAGATTGCAAAATGAATGTCTCCTAATAACCACAACATCCTCAAATTTTCAAACTTAACACTCTATTGCAAAATTTAAGCATTATCATACCTGGTACTCTGTCGATGGCTATACAATCTTGCACATGCAACAAAAAGACTCAACGAAATAATCATGCAATGCTCCCTTTGACTCATTGGAGCTGCAAACCTAACCTTTAAAGGTATTTCAACAAAGATTTGATCATCCATGGCTGGGATTTTGGATGGGAGTTTCTAGGGAATTCAGTTGCAAAGAAGTTAAAGTATCGTCACTTGAAATCTAGTTTTAATTTTCATGTTGTGAAGTTTTATTTTTCAAACACAACATCACAACGCGGACTTTTAAATTTGAATTTTAACTATTATTATCTTATTTAAATTATAATAATGCTACATGGAAGCTTACTTCATTAGTTGGCAGGGACTAACCTGCCATGCAACCCTTGTTTTTTATGTATTTGTGTTTTCTTATTTCTCCTTTCCACATGGCTTATTTTCTTTAGCACTCCACGCTCCCATATTTAATAAACATCGAACAAATTATGTACATCCTTGGATGACATGACACAGGGCATGTACACCTGTTTAGACTTTAGCATCTATGGAGGGGTCCCTTGTCCCACAAACAAGAGGGTCTCATACACCAATTTGGTGTCTGGCTTGGGAAAATATTTATATAAATTAATATGTACAATTTCATTAAAGGCTATAAAGTTTTTATTGGTGCTCTATTATGTGCTTCAATGTGAAGACTAGTGCAATCTCCATAAACAAAATATCCATTATTGCTTTCATATGATGTACTCTTTGGTTAAATCAACTACACTTACATGATATCTAATCACTAAATGCAGGTCTGGTTCAAGAATGTAAGCTTGGTTCAAACCACTATCATCTTATGGTTGTATTCTTGATGCAAGAGCATGTGGCAATAAATCTTAAATATTGACCTTATGGGTCAAAAACATTTACCAAGGGAGTTGGTTCCCTAATTTCTTTTATTATATCTGTAACAATTATGAAATGTCTCTAGAAAACATTTCCGTTGAGTTTGTTTGATCAGATATCGAATTGTTTATTGTAGGTGTTAATTATGTTGCTAAATATTAGGAACATGTCTCTAGTTTAGGCATTTGTTAAGTTAACTCGGGATTCATTTGCTTGTGACCTATCCGAGGGATCAAGATATATTGAATACTTGGTAAGAGATAGAAAAAAACGAGTTTGTGATATTGAATATGTAAAAGTGTGGATCATACAGACCTAAGAGACCAAGAAGGAAAGAGCGTTCCTGTGTAAATTTATTCCTTCATTGACAAAATGAAAGAACAAAGTATGTGGTGTTGTTGCACTATGTGTTTTCATTTTGACGCGTTGTGTGTTTATATTGCTAAACTCTATGTATAAACTATCTTGGCAGAGTGACGATTTTATATGATTGCAGGAAGACCGTTTGAAGTTAATTTCAGCAAGTTCTAAAATTTTCTTTAAAAGAACATTTCCTAAGTATTTGTCTTCACAGGAACAGACAGTCATGATTTGGTGCAGTGGAATACCTCGTAAAGATCTGTGACAAGTTAGTATTGTTGTGGGTTGAAGTTGGTGGTATTTTCCATCATTTTTTGTATCAGAGCAGCATTATATCTAAGGAATCATGTCATCCATGTGAGGAGGCAAAGATAGGAATGTGGTAACTGATTAGTTATGCTACGAGTTGAGGCGCATCCAGGTAAGGATGGAGGCCATGGAGACAACTCGGAGGAGAGAACCTGACATAGGAGATGTCAGTGGGATTGAAGATACAAGTTTTGACAAGGAAACATAAGGAGATCTAGGAGGAGAAATATCAGAGGAACATGTAGTAAGAATGGTCACAAGAGTTGGAGCCAGACCTAAGATGGAAGTGCCCATGTACAAAGGTAATATAAATGTTGATGAATTACTTGACTAGATAAATGCCATGGATAAATATTTTGATTATGAAGAGGTAGAAGAGGAGAAGAATGTGAAGCATGTAGTGACTAGGATAAAAGGACATGCAGCTCTATGGTGGGATGAGTTGTAGGAAGATGAAAGGAAAAATGGAAAACATAAGATCAGGAGTTGGGACATAATGGTGGCCAAATTTAAAGGTAATTTCATGCCTAAGGATTATCAAATAAATTTGTTTAGACAATTGCAAAACCTTAGACATAAAACTATGACATTAAAGGAATACACAGAAGAATTCTATAGGTTGAACATTATAGATGGTCACATTGAAGAAGATGTTGAGAAGGTTGGTAGATACATAAATGGTCTGAGGTATGAAATTCAAGATGAAATCACCCTTTTGTCCTTAAGAGTTGTTGAAGATGCATACCAAGCAACTTTGAAGGCAGGAGAGAATCTTTCCAGAAAGTAGAGACAGAGAAACAAAGGAAGGAGTTCAACAAGAAGCAAAGGACAATCTAACAGTGGACTATTTCAACCTCCAAAAGAAGAGGGAGAAATTTCAAGCAACTAGACACCAAGAGGAGGAGAATCAAGAGGCAGAAGATTTTTCTCAAGAGGTCGACGAAGACGCATAGAAATGAGATGTTATACATGTGGTAAAATAGGACACATTTTAGGGGACTGTCCAGAGAACAAGGAAGCAGGTCAGAAAAATGAAAATATAGCAGAAGCAAAGGAAGAATATGTGAAGGTAGTCACACAAGAAGAATTACCTGGGGTAGGGGAGTCATTTTTGTTGAAAAGGTTCTAATCAAATAAGAGAAGGAAGCTAAACAACCAACCTAGAGGAAAATTCTATTCAGGACTATATGCAAGTCAGGGGGTAAGTGTTGGAAAGTTGTTATTGATAGTGGTAGCACAAATAATTTGGTTTCCATTTAAATGGTAGATAATTTGGCACTAAAAAATACAATGCATCCCACTCCATATAAAGTGTCATGGTTGCAAAAAGGACATCATATTTTGGTGAATGAACAATGTAAAGTGGAATTCCAAATTGGTAGCTACAAGGATGAGGTGTTATGTCATATTATTCCCATGGATGTTTTCCATGTTTTGTTGGGAAGACCATGATAGTATGATAGAAAATCCATTCATGATTGTAGGAGGAACACTTATTCTCTAAAAAAAATGGGCATCGACATGTTTTGTTGCCTTTGCAAGATGAAGGAGCCAAAGAAGAAGCTAGTCCAAGTGTATTGTTGATAAGTGGGGAGCTGGTGCAATAAGTCAACAAGAGAGGGGAGGTACATTTTGCCTTAATTGGTAAGCCAAAGGTAATACTCACTAATACAAACTTTGATGATTTACCTACATAGTTAAAGCTATGTTGGATGAGTTTGTTGATATTATAGTTGATTATTTTCCAAATGCATTACCCCCTATAAGGAGTATTAGCCATCAAATCGATTTAATACCTGGAGCAAGTTTGCCTAATAAAGTAGCCTATAGAATGACACCACAAGATAATCAAGAGATTAAAAGACAAGTACAAGAATTGTTAGACAAATATTTGGTGAAGAAGAGTTTGAGTCCATGCGTTTTACCAACAGTACTCAGCCCAAAGAAGGATGGAGGATGGCGCATGTGCAATGACTCTAGAGCAATCAATAAAATTACCATAAGGTACAGATTTAGCTCAAATAGATGATTTAATGGATTGTTTGAGTGGTTCAAAATATTTTTCAAAGATTGATTTAAAGAGTGGATACCATCAAATTAGAATTAGAGAAGGGGATGAGTGGAAAACTTCTTTCAAGACTAATAGTGGATTGTATGAATGGTTGTTGATGTCTTTTGGGCTCACAAATGCTCCTAGTACATTTATGAGGTTAATGAATGAGGTCTTAAAGGAATTTATTGGAAATTTTGGGATAGTCTATCTAGATGACATTATGATCTATAGCCAGACAAAAGAGGAACATTTAAGGCATCTCAAGATGGTTTTGAGTACCCTGCAGAAGGAAAAATTGTTGATAAATTTAAAGAAATGCAATTTAATGAAGAGGGAGTTGATATATTTCAGGTTTGTAGTATATAAAGAAGGTTTGAATATGGACCCAAAAAAGGTTCAAGAAATTGTGAATTGGCCAACCCCAAGGAATGCATTTGAGGTAAGAAGTTTCCATGGACTTGCAAGTTTTTATAGAAAGTTCATTAGAAGTTTCAGTCATATATGTGCACCTATTGTAGAAACTATCAAAGAAATCAAACAACCATTCAAGTGGATTGAAGCAATTGATAGAAATTTTAAAATATTAAAGAAAAAAATTACTGAAAAGATCATGTTATCTTTGCCAAGCTTAAATTATTTCAAGTTGAGACTGATGCTAGTGGGACTACAAGAGGAGTTGTCTTAAGTCAGGAGAAAATACCAATTGCATATTTTAGTGAGAAATTAAATGAAGAAAAACATAAATATTCCTCTTATGACAAGGAATTTTATGCAATTGTTCAAACACTTAAGAAGTGGAGGCATTACCTCATGTCCAAGGAATTTGTTTTGTACAGTGACATTCATGCATTACAATTTATTAGTATTCAACCAAAATTGAATTAAATGCATGCCAAGTCNAAGAGAGGGGAGGTACATTTTGCCTTAATTGGTAAGCCAAAGGTAATACTCACTAATACAAACTTTGATGATTTACCTACATAGTTAAAGCTATGTTGGATGAGTTTGTTGATATTATAGTTGATTATTTTCCAAATGCATTACCCCCTATAAGGAGTATTAGCCATCAAATCGATTTAATACCTGGAGCAAGTTTGCCTAATAAAGTAGCCTATAGAATGACACCACAAGATAATCAAGAGATTAAAAGACAAGTACAAGAATTGTTAGACAAATATTTGGTGAAGAAGAGTTTGAGTCCATGCGTTTTACCAACAGTACTCAGCCCAAAGAAGGATGGAGGATGGCGCATGTGCAATGACTCTAGAGCAATCAATAAAATTACCATAAGGTACAGATTTAGCTCAAATAGATGATTTAATGGATTGTTTGAGTGGTTCAAAATATTTTTCAAAGATTGATTTAAAGAGTGGATACCATCAAATTAGAATTAGAGAAGGGGATGAGTGGAAAACTTCTTTCAAGACTAATAGTGGATTGTATGAATGGTTGTTGATGTCTTTTGGGCTCACAAATGCTCCTAGTACATTTATGAGGTTAATGAATGAGGTCTTAAAGGAATTTATTGGAAATTTTGGGATAGTCTATCTAGATGACATTATGATCTATAGCCAGACAAAAGAGGAACATTTAAGGCATCTCAAGATGGTTTTGAGTACCCTGCAGAAGGAAAAATTGTTGATAAATTTAAAGAAATGCAATTTAATGAAGAGGGAGTTGATATATTTCAGGTTTGTAGTATATAAAGAAGGTTTGAATATGGACCCAAAAAAGGTTCAAGAAATTGTGAATTGGCCAACCCCAAGGAATGCATTTGAGGTAAGAAGTTTCCATGGACTTGCAAGTTTTTATAGAAAGTTCATTAGAAGTTTCAGTCATATATGTGCACCTATTGTAGAAACTATCAAAGAAATCAAACAACCATTCAAGTGGATTGAAGCAATTGATAGAAATTTTAAAATATTAAAGAAAAAAATTACTGAAAAGATCATGTTATCTTTGCCAAGCTTAAATTATTTCAAGTTGAGACTGATGCTAGTGGGACTACAAGAGGAGTTGTCTTAAGTCAGGAGAAAATACCAATTGCATATTTTAGTGAGAAATTAAATGAAGAAAAACATAAATATTCCTCTTATGACAAGGAATTTTATGCAATTGTTCAAACACTTAAGAAGTGGAGGCATTACCTCATGTCCAAGGAATTTGTTTTGTACAGTGACATTCATGCATTACAATTTATTAGTATTCAACCAAAATTGAATTAAATGCATGCCAAGTCAGTTGAATTTATGCAGAATTTTACCTTTGTGATTAAACACACAAGTGGTAAGACTAATAAGATTGTTGATCTTTGAGTAGAATTAATTTAATTTTGCAAGAATTTCAAGTTAGCACTTTAGGCTTTGATGGTTTAAAAGAAATGTATCGAGATGATGCAGATTTCAAGGATGCTTGTGAAAATCTCGTGTCTGGTAATAGAAGTCAATGGTTGGACTATATGTTACAGGAAGGATTGTTGTTTAAGAACAATAAATTGTGCATACCAAAGTGTTCAATGAGGGAAAATTTGATCAAAGAATAACACAGTGGAGGATTGTCAAGACATTTTGAACAAGATAGAACTTTTGCTCATGTAAATGATTTTTATTATTGGCTAGGTATGCAGAATCAAGTGAAGAATTTTGTGGAGAAGTGCGGAATTTATGAGCATGCTAAAGGAAGAAGTTAGAATACAAGGTTGTATCATCCACTATCCATTCCAAGCAGGCCATGGGATGCAGTGAGTATGGATTTTGTGTTGGAATTTCCAAGAATACATACAGCTTATGATTCAATCTATGTTGTGGTAGATAGATTTTCAAAAATGGCTCATTTCATTGCTTGTACCAATACTAGTGATGTGACAAATGTTGCAAAATTGTTCTTTAAAGAGGTTGTAAGGTTGCATGGTTTACCCAAAAGTATAGTTTCTGACAAAGATATTAGGTTTGTGGGATACTTTTGGAGAAACTTATGGAAGAATATTGGTACTAATCTTAGTTTTAACTCATCCTATCATCCACATACTGATGGACAAACAGAGGTAGTAAATATATGTTTGGGAAATATTTTGAGAAGTCTTGTGAATGAGAACCCTAAGCAATGGGATCAAATGTTTTCTCAATTTGAGTTTTCATATAATGAATCACCAAATAGAAGCACATGGATGAGTTCATTCTAGATTTTGTGTGGAATGCATCCTAGGGGAGTGTATGAGTTGAGGAATTTGGGAAAATGGGAATTGAGAAGTGTTGATGGTGAGGATTTTGCAATAAGTATGCAAGAGTTATAGGAAATAGAAATTGCAAGAGAGAGACCACAAGTATACACAACAAGAAGATGTGAAGAGAAGATCAAAGAATTTTGAGGTTGGTGATTTGGTCATGGTGTATTTGAGGAAAGAGAGGTTTCTTGTAGGGACTTATAACAAACTAAAGCTTTAAAAGATTGGACCATGTAAAATTTTAAGGAAATTTTCTTCTAATGCATATAAAATAAAACTTTCAAGTGGTGTTGGAATTTCTCCAATATTTAATGTTGCAGATTTGTATCCCTTCAAGGAGACAGAGGATGTTTCAACAGATAAACCTATACGTGATGAAGATTATATTATATAATGGAAAGAGAAACTACCGCGAGTAGTGTAAAAGGAAATCGAGGAAGTATTGGATAAGAAAGTATTAAGAAAAACCAAAAGAAATGAGTGTTTCCAGTATTTGATCAAATGGAAGGGAAAACCAGCGGAGGATGGTACTTGGATGATAGCAATAGAAATATCCAAGTATGGCACAGACCTTGATGACCTGATGAATAATTTCTTTCTTCCTTGGGAGTCTGATGTAGGAGCATCTAGTAGTAAATATTAAAGATTGACCTCATGTGTCGCAAACATTTACCAAGTGAGTTGGTTCCCTAATTTCTTTTATTATATCTGTAATAATTACAAAATGTCTCTGGAAAACATTTTTCATTGAGTTTGTTTGATTAGATATCGAGTTGTTTTTCATAGGTGTTAAGTATGTTGCTAAACGTTAGGAACAAATATCTAGTTTAGGCATTTGTTAAGATAACTCGGGATTCATTTGTTTGTGAGCTATCTGAGGGCTCGAGACATATTGAATGCTTTGTAATATACATAAAAAGTTGAATGTGTGAGATGGAATATGTAATAGTGTGAATCGCATAGGTCTAAGAGACCAAGAAGGAAAGAGATTTCATGTGTAAATTTACTCCTTCATTGATAAAAAGAAAGAACAAAGTGTGTGGTGTTGTCTCGTTTTGTGTTTAGATTGTTAAACTATATGTATAAGCTATCTTGAAAGTGTGATGAGTTTATGTGATTGCAGGAAGACCGTGCACAATTTCAACAAGTTCTAAAATTTTGTTTAAAAAAATATTTCTTGAGTATTTCTCTTCGCAGGAACCGACAATCACGATTTGGCTCAGTGGAACACCTCATAAATATTTGTGACAAGTTAGTATTGTTGTAGGATTCCGCTTGCAGAGTAACCTGCGACACACCCGCATTGATTGTCGAAATTTGTCCAGAATTGTCTGCAACAGATTTCTTCAACATTATTCATTGATGCTTATGCGCAAAGGTATACCAACGTAGTGGTAATTCCACGCAGAGTTATCTATGAAAGATCACAATTCAGCGTTGTACGAAAAAGGCTAAATTTGAATTCATTTTCGTGTTGATATGAGCCCAGAAAAGAAGTCGAATATTGAATGCGACAGAGTGTTGAAAATTTTGTGATTGTGGGTTGAAGTTGTTGGTATTTTCCATCAATTCTCAATAAAATTTGTCAATGAACTATAGATTTAGTACAAATGCATTGCATTATTAGCCACTATGATATGATAATTAGTGCTTCTAAAAGTTTAACTTTGTTTTTCCATGTAACTCCCTACACAATCGTACATGGACTAGTATAATTTTTTTTCTTTATGATTAAAATTTTATTATGTTTACATTATATTGTAATTATCAATTGTGTTATTTGTTTATTTGTACAACATCATTATTTCTTCTTTTTTGTGTAGCATGATACAACATCCGTTAGTGCTAGTTTTGCAAAATGATTATATCTAAAGGGGTGGAAAGCCACGAAAGTGAACTCATCACCTATGATATGATGTATATATGATTATGACATATTTATAATCCACACAAATAGATTCTATTAAATTTAATTTCCCAAAGAATATAATAGAAATTTTTAATGGATATATTATTGTATAACACCATATTGCAAAAACAATAAGACTATGCAAGAAAGGATATGTCCAAACATATGGATCCTTTGAAATTGCTAGGTAGCGTAGACTATTTTATAGAGCTATCCAAGAAAAATGTTAGTTTCACCAAGCCATCTGACATCCATCACAAGGAACGTATATTACAAGTAAATACCAGAATGGAATCCCCGTCTCTTACTCTGTGTTTCCAAACGTGGAAAATAAAATCTCGAAATCCACATTAAGTTGAAATTTTGTAGTACTAAGTTTTTATTTCTCTTTCTATGATCTTATTATGCATATGAAAATGTTGAGTCATGTAAGTTTATGGAGTGAGCATAGTTACATTCAAGTGAAGCTCAATGATATGCGATCAATCTATTAATAAAAATCTTGATTTAAATGCTCTAAGAATCTTACGAATTCTCTTACGACTACATATAGATCTTATCTAATATATACTTTTTATTACATAATTATGCTGAAAGGTGTATATCTATTGATAATGGGCATAATTAATCATCTTTGTATATCTATTGACAATGGGCAGAATTAATCATCTTTTAATCTAAAATTCTAATCTGATGGCTAACAATTAAAGATGCTGGAATATTCTTAGTCGTCCTCCCAAATCAATGAATGTGATTTACTCTTCATAATCTCCTTGTATTTTTGAATGCATCCGTTAACCTGTTTACTTTTTAACATTTACCTAATCATATTAAAAAATTACTATAGCACTATATGATTTCCATGTTTAAATGATTAACGTTTAACATTACCACGTTTAGATTATTAACCATGAATTTCCTCACCTGTCCCTACGTTTTCCTCAGGCGTTTTAGTGATCTACACGTTTCATATCACGTTTGGATTATTAACCACGAATTTCCTCACCTATCCCTGCATTTTCCTCAAGGGATTTAGTGGTCTGTGTGTTTCTTATACCATCTACGTGTTTCATATGCCTTTCGACTTTCATCAATCACAATTATGTGACTGTGCTTGTATATACTTTCTATTGGCATTAACTATTGTAATATATCATATGTTTAGAGAGATCAAAACTTTCGGCCATTAACTTAAGGCTCGTAAAACCATACTAGAACTAACTAGTCTCTGTTGTTCATCATAAAATGTTTAAACAAGAACAATGAAGAACCATTGAGCTACTTATATCTGTTAAATATTTTCCATATTGAATGGAGAGAGGTTAGTTGAAATTAAATATTATACTGCTAAGATTATATATATATATATATAATTGTTTATTTTATGTTGCTAATAGTTTGCACGTTTTTTTTAAATGGAGAGTAGTTATTAGACAATTGATTTTTTTTAATGGCACTGTCATTTTTTCACTCACTTATTTTTTAGTATTTTATGGCTTTAATATTTCAAGGTGAGTAACCAAATGTTGGTAATAGTTTTATAAATTTATTAATATATTTTTTTGAAAATGATGTAAATTTGATCAAATTTAATTTTGTATATGCATATTGTATTTTAAGGTTATCTAATGGACTAGTTCTTTAACAAGAGTGGGCTTATTGGTTTATAATATGTGTTTCCTCCTTGAGATCAAAGGTTCAAATCCAAAGAGGCCGTAGGGTATGTACATCTTCGTAGATTAGGTAGTCAAATCACTACGCGAAGGGGTCCTTTGTTTCAAAAATAAAGGAAGGTTGTAAATTATGTTTGCATTGTTCTCTGACATGGTCTTAAAGTTCATACATATGCATAACCAAAATTTATAAACCATGTCTATAATATCCCAGTTTTGACCGCTAGAATGTATTAAATCATATTATGTAAATGATGTAAATATGCTATTATGAATTCTTAATGTGGAGCTCAAGGAAAAGACCACAATAGTAGAGGGATAGTCATGATGTAAATATACATATATGGCCACAAGTTAGGCATTTCATGGTGTCTTAAAACAATGTAAATATTAATGATTAAATACAATATAAAATGGTTCAAAATGGTCATGGAGAGCACGAGAGTGGTTGTGATTCCACTAGAGGGGAAGAGGAAAGGGGGCCTGTGAGAAATTAAATCATCTATTGGCAAGTGTCAGCCTTAGATCTCATCTCCTTTTCACCATGCACCTTAAATGAAACCATCTACCTCCTTTGATTTATTAAAACCAATCATTGAATGCATGTATGGGTTGGTGGGAAAGTATTCTCACATAGTTATGGAAGCATGGGTTGAGTACAATCATCATGAATAAGTATAAGAGTTTTACATTTCTCTTGTTAGAAGTAATTTCGACCATCATTTGCTACAATTATCTCATTTCCATTCACTCTAGAATTCATTTTATCATTATCATGTTCATGCTCTATGTGACTCATGTTGTATTCTCCATTGCTAACCACAAACCACTCTAGAGATGGACCAAATCAACAATCTGAAGAGGGAATTACAAACCTTGGTTGAAAGATAGATTGCTATAGGTGAACATAGAGGTTGGGAAACTTAGGAATCCATCAACCACTATGCATTTTATGTTCTTTGAATGCTTGAGAGCCAAGTATTGTTCTTGTAGGAAATTCTTAGAAGACATACAACATATTGGGCTCTTTCTGCTCACACTTAAGAGAATTGGATGGAAGAATTGTTGATGTTTTGGTAGTTGCGGGAGGTATTAACCTCCACGTGTAACCTATGAATTAGAATAGAATATTTCGGAAGCAAGTGAACCATTAAACATATGTGTGGAAACCCTAGAAGAAAATTTGAACTTGCAGAATAAATAATATTATAATATTGTCTTCCAGAAATACAAGTCAACTCCACACGAAAAAGATAAACATAAAATATAATTACCATAAATTCAGGTTCGCATTCAACTGGTGAGACTATAGGCATTTATTCAGCGCATTCCATAAACATAGAAACGCAAGGACTATTTGCGTTGTTTCATTGATCTTGACCTTTCTTGTTCTGATTATACTATCCCTTTCTGCATTCATATACATAATTTCCATACTTTTTACAATAATGGCACTGAATCTTTGATTTATCAGTTCTCTGACCACTTGGCTGACTAGTATTTTGGCTTTGTCCTCTTCCACCAGTATTTCTAGGACTGCTACTGCCTCCGCCTCTAGAATAAATTCTTCCTCTGTCTCTAGAGTTAGCTCTCCCCCTTCCTCTTCCACGACTTATAGATGACTGTGCAGAAAATGCATTCTATAATGGAATATTTGAACTATTCAACATGTGTTCATGATTAATGAGGGAAGCTTGTAGATCATCTAAAATAAACTGACTCAGGTCTTTTCTCTCTTCTTAAGTCACAACAAGGGTATCAAATTTAGGAGGAAGACTCATAAGTACCTTCTGAAAAACTTTTTTTTCCTCTATGGTTTCTCCATGAGACTTAATCTGATTTATCGGGACAATAACATGGGTATAAAAAGAATCTACTGAATCTGAGTCTTTCATTGACAATGTTTCAAAATCTCTTCTTAGAATTTCTAATTTTGAAGTCTTGACTTTGTCCATACCTTGATAAGATGTTTGTAATATGTCCCATGCCTCCTTGGATTGCTTTGTTGATCCAAATCTTGGGAGTATGCTCTCATGCATGGTTTGATGTATGTAAAACATCACCTTTCCATTTTATTTCTTTGATATTTCAAAACATCCTTCTCAGCTTGTGTGAGTACATTATATGTTTCATGATCTGTTGGTTCCACATAGCCATTCTAGACTATCTCCCATACATATTGACCTCAAAATAGTGCCTTCATGGTCAAGGACCACAACTCATATTTTTTGTGTGTAAAAGTGGGAGGTTGCAAATTTGAAGTAGAAGCCATATTTTACCTTAACATAGAGTTGTTTCTCTTGAAACTTTACTTTGGTAAACTTGCTTTGATCAACCTGCTCTAATAGAAACTACTCTTGATCAACTTGCTCTGATACCAGATCTTGGATCTATGGCACGTAGACAGATTCTGTGCAACACAATTACAAATACTACACGCCACAAAACTTCATGACTGAACTCTCAGGACTTACCACACAGTGCACAGAATGCACGATTTACTGCACGTTGTGATAAAATACTTAATGAATGATTTATAGATGCATAACAAGATAGTTCTATGATTATCACATAAACTCATAAATACATGTGAGTATGAAAACACTCAAAATACTTAATATATGTTAAAATTCAGCATTGTCCGCTAAAACATAATACAATAACTAAGATGAGCTTCGACTACAACTAATTCTAAACACTTTATGCAACTTAAAAAATACACATGCACAGAGCTTGAGCTCTCAGACTTCTTCGACTACCTTCAGCTACTATTTTTTCTTCTCTGCATGTCAACTTCCTACAGACTCAGACATATATAAATAATAATGAGACTTCCTGTAGAAGTAAAACTGACTCAACATTAAAGACTTCAATAAATACAACAGCCTTCTATCTACTTAACTGGACTTGAGAAAGATAAAGATCGACTCCATTAAATAAGTCCCCTGCTTGCCAAATGACAAAACTGATTTTGATTAAACTTGTGAATTTATATTTGTAGACTGACGACTAACTGCCTAACTCCTTGA
>ML778960.1:284080-298395 GCA_009831015.1 Picea engelmannii
GAAGCAGAACTCAGAAGAGAGTTAGATTAGGAGATCTTGAGAGAACTGGGACTTTGTCGTAGTCCAGTTTTTGTGAACATCTGTATAGACACACAAAGAGAATAGAAAATAATTTTTTCCTTCATATGGTGTGTTTATATATTTTTGTTTATTGTTATGCTTTTATATGTCATTCACGTTTTGAATGTATGAACTGGTAAAGTATTATATAAGTTTTAATTGTTTCTCTTCTTTGAGTTTCAAGTGTAAGGAGTGCACATTGTCCACAAGGCGTGCATTGACGGAGGTGGGTTAACCTCATAAAAGCTCGGGAGAGATATCATTGAACATTCATCAGCAGAAGTGCAAGGAGTGCACATGAAGAATTTTGTGTTGAGTTCGGAGAGAGATAGAGTCATTGAGAACTCTGTAGAGCTCTGCCAAGCGGGCATCGAGCGAGTGCAAGTGTGCATAGAGGGAACTCTTTTTCGAGTTCAGGGAGAAGAGTATCAAAGGAAGATACTCACAGAGTTGTTGAACACTCTGTAGAAAACACTCAACAAGGTGTGCTTTTAGCAGAAGGATGCCAGGAGGGCACAAAGTTTTCCTTTGAAAGGAAACAGAAGGGTCGAGACCCTTAAGAGACTGAGTAAATCGAAAATCTTAGAAGAGATAACGTGAGGAGTGCGTGGGAGATAGACGTATTCCAAGTCCTAAAGCTTAGAAGAGATAAGCGCTTTAAGAAGCGAAGACGAGACCCAAGACAATCGGGTTTGTAGGGAGAAAGGTCAAAGGTCGAAGCCTTTGAACACTGAAAAAATATTCTAAGTCGGAAGAAGTTGAAAGCTTAGGAGGAGGAGCGAAAACAACCGTCAGATCGGTTATGGAAAGGAGCCTGGACCGTTATATCAACGTCCAGTGAACGAAGGAAGGATAGAGGAGAGAAACAGATCCCATCCGTTGGATCTGAGCGCGAAGGACCAACAACCATTGGATCCGAAGGTAAGTTCATGATACTTAACCCTTGTGTATATAGGAGGGTGGACTTGTTAAAGTCCTGATGTCTCGAAGTAATTTGGGACCGTCCATTGTCGAGGAGGAAAAGTGGAGCGAGATCCACAAATCCGATAGTTTTTGGACAAGGAGAGATCAAAAACATCGAAGACCCGAAGTGGGTCCTGACCGTTGATCACCGGGGGGGATACGTGTTGGCAGATCAGAGTCTCCGGGCAAAAACACTCTGGGAGAAATGGGTGCATAAGAGTTTGAAACTCCCGAATCCTAAAGAGTCGAAGCACCGAATGGCAGAAGAGCCGAAGGAGAAATCTGGACCGTCAGATCCAGAAAGGGTACATGGCGAAATATCTTGAACTCTGGGACAAAGTGCTCTGGGAGAAAAATGAAGGATAAGTTTGAGATTTGAGATTGCAGAAGCCCGAATAGCTGAAGCAGCTGGGATTTGAGATTGTACTCTGTGGTTTTTTTGAAGTTGTGTTTCAGAATGTCCCGAAGCGCCGAAGACCGAAACTTCTAAGGGTCGTTGATCCGAAGGAAGGAACGTGGATTGTTGATCTACGAGGAGACACGTGGAGGACAGAGATTCACTCTGTTGGACAACTGTTGGATCAGGGAGGCCATATGTCAGAGGATCCGACACTCTGGAAGGATTCACTCCGGAGATTTGGGGTTGTTGATATTTGAAATCACCAAAGGTCAAAGTCCCGAAGTAGATGACAACCGTTGATTTGAAAGTGGATGTGTGGTGCCATATCTAGAATTCTGGGTATGGAACACTCTGGAGGAAAGCAAAGGGTGAAAGCGTCGAAGTCCTGAAGGAGATCTCGATCGTTAATCGAGGAGGGAGCTGAAGGACCGTTGATCTGGTTGAAGAGGCCAAAGTCCCAAAGCAGGAGAAGAACCTTTGATTGAAGAGGACGCGTGGCAGACGATCTGTTGTTCCAGAGAAATCTCTCTAGAAGAAACGAGAGTTTGAGAACTGAAACTCCCGAAGGCCGGACTCGTGAAGGAAATCGTAGTTGCACATCTAAAGTGATATGCGTCATCATATATTTCACTCTGGAAGATAACTGTTGAGGAGGAAGGGAGAGTTGAGAGTTGAAACTCCCGAAGGCCGGAGAGCCGGAATCAACATCAGTCATTGATTTGAATAGGAGCTACGTGTTGACAGATCATGGAGATCTGGGATCGCGCGTGGAAGGATGAAAGAAGGAAGAAAAGGGAGGATAGATAGCATTTGTTGATCATGGATCATCGGTGAGGGTAAGAGATCAACGGTCGTGCTCAATTGCGGGGCCAAAACATGCTTGGGTCTTAATTTTTCTTGAGTGGGCCACAATTAAAACCACGGTATCACCAAAGGCATACATGGCACTTTGTATTGAATTGCAGGGCGAAAAGTGGGTTGGCCTAACACCACCCTTGGACAAGCCCGCAATCACATATTTCCATGAGGTCATAGCCCAGGGTCATAAAAAGGAAAGGACTAATGAAAAAGGGGCTAGTGCATGAAATTTGGTGTTTTGGAAGAGTGCAGAAATAGCTCGCGGGTCTGTCAGGACTTGCACACATAAGAAAATGGGACATGTGTAAGATTAATAGGGGTCTAAAAAAGGCCCAGAGAGTCAATTTGACTCATCATATTGAAATATCCTAGTCCAGGAGGTCGCAGAACCCCCAGGAGGGAAGGGGGGGTTGCATCAGGTGGTATCAGAGAAGAATTTTTGTCTGTAGACTTCAGGCGAAAGAGAAAGAGGAGAAGGTCGTTATTTTGTTTGCAGACAAAATACAAGAGGGAGACAGTGAAAGGAGATAATATGATAACATTAAGTGGTATCATAAGTTAAATTTTTCCTGTAGACAATAGGTGAAGGAAGACAAAGTACTGATTCTCTGTGAGAAGGTTGTTGCATGTACGCAACATCAAAAATTTAAACAGCCAGGTGAGATGTAAGAGAATAGGGAGATGCTCTCAGATGCAGAGTAATCAATAGACTTGCCAGGAGGGAAGGTAGAAGGTGAAAATTTCTACTGAAGGCCATGAGCATGGTCGAAGAGAAGACCGCAAACAAAAAATAAGTCGTAAATTGTCAGCTGGGCAAGGGGAAAGAGATGAGACTGTCTGAGAGTCTCACAGACTCTGTTGAGAGTTCATACCAGCAAGGAGTGATAATAGGTGAAGATTCATGTGGTTTTGCAGACCATGTGAATGAATATTATGAGAAGTTAAATACTCTCACCATCCAAGAGGAAGATCAGAGGTGCATTCTAATCCTTGGGGGAATCAAGACATTCCTTCCAAACAACCAAGTAGAGGCCAATGCACATGATGAAAGTGCAACAACAGAGGAAGGACAACTAGCATAAACTGTCAAAGAGGAGGAAATGGAGCAGACACCAATGTCTACCCCAACAGAAGGAGATGAACATTCAAGGGGATGGCTCAAAATTTTCAGCCAGGAAGATGAACAGGAGATGACTGCAACATTGGAGCCTGCAACAGAAGAGGAAGCAAACAACATGGATTTTGTTGATCTGTATGAAGAATTGGAATCCCTAGAAAGAAGGGTGACAGTGCAAAGCCAACACATCCAACAAGTCAAGTTGGAGATAGATGGAGGAGCATACCAGCTCGGAGAACAACTGAAGAAAGTTGGAGATGTACCCACAGAGGAACTGACATAAGTAACCAATATGTCAGAGGACGAAGCTGAGCAGCAGATCAATGATGAGACAGCAGGGTGGAAACCTAATTCCACAAGAGAAGAAAACAACATGGGGGATCGGGATGATCTACCCTTTGATGTATATGAGGAGGAAGAGTTGTAGTAGAGAAGACTACATAAGAGGAGCCAGCCATTGGAGCAGTTGGACGGAGTGATAGAGGAGATAAGGAAGATGATGTTGAAGTAAGCGCAAGAAGCAGTCATCAAAGGGAATCTGAATAGAGGAGAGCCTTCCATAGCATCACAGGAGAAGAAGACGAAGCAGCAACAATAGCAACAACAAAGCAGAGGAGCCAGAGGACAGCTCCGAGGACAAGTTTGGGATCCAGAGGGATTTCAACACTGGGAAATAGGAGCTCATGATTTTCCCAGTAATGGAGTATGATGCAAGAGAATCGCTCCACCTCAGCAACACGCCAACATTCCAGCACATCAACATGCATTTCAAAGAGTGAGAGGCACCAACCCTCCCATTTTTAAATTTTAAATATAATGCTATACAGATTCATGTTGTAAGGTCGAGTGAATACCAAGCCATGTCTTTGTACATGCAAAAGTTAAGGTCACCTTTAATGGCTGATAGGTTGATGGATCTAGGTTCAATTCAGACTAGATCACCATTTATGAATCTTCAATGTAATAGATGAGGTTAGGTGAAGGAGAGGATAAGCTCGAAGAGCCCTCTTTTGTAAATGAGAGAGAGAGAGAGAGAGAGAGAGAGAGAGAGAGAGAGAGATTGGTAAGAAGTAAGAGAGGTCTTAGAAGCAGAACTCAGAAGAGAGTTAGATTAGGAGAGCTTGAGAGAACTGGGACTCTGTCGCAGTCCAGTTTTTGTAAACATCTGTATAGACACACAAAGAGAATAGAAAAACAATTTTTCCTGCATATGGTGTGTTTATGTATTTGTGTTTATTGTTATACTTTTATATGTCATTCATGTTTTGAATGTATGAACTGGTGAAGTATTGTATAAGTTTCAATTTTTTCTCTTGTTTGAGTTTCAAGTGCAAGGAGTGCACATTGTCCGCAAGACATGCATTGACAAAGGTGAGTTAACCTTAGAAAAGCTAAGGACATATATTGTTGAACCTTCATCAGCAGAAGTGAAAGGAGTGCACAGGAAGAACTCTATGTTGAGTTCGAAGAGAGATAGAGTCATTGAGAACTCTGTAGAGCTCTTCCAGGTGGGCATCGAGCGAGTGCAAGTGTGCATAGAGGGAACTCTTTGTCGAGTTCAGGGAGAAGAGTATCAGAGGAAGATACTCACAGAGTTGTTGAACACTCTGTATAAAACGCTCAGCAAGGTGTGATTTGAGTAGAAGGTTGCTAGGAGGGCATGAAGTTTTCCTTTGAAAGGAAACAAAACGGTCGAGACCCTTAAGAGACTGAGTAAATCAAAAATCTCGGAAGAGATAACGCGAGGAGTGTGTGGGAGACGAACTTATTCCAAGTCCTAAAGATCAGAAGAGATAAGCGCTTTAAGAAGAGAAGACGAGACCCAAGACAATCGGGTTTGCAGGGAGAAAGGTCAAAGGTCGAAGCCTTTGAACACTTACAAAATCTTCTGAGTCGGAAGAAGTTGAAAGCTCAGGAGGAGGAGCGACAACAACCGTCAGATCAGTTGTGGAAAGGAGCCTAGACCATTAGATCAATGTCTAGTGAATGAAGGAAGCGCAGAGGAGAGGAACAGATCCCATCTGTTGGATTTGAGTACGAAGGACCAACAACCATTGGATCTGAAGGTAAGTGCACGAGACTTAACCCTTGTGTATATAGGAGGGTGGACTTGTCAAAGTCCCGAAGTATCAAAGTAATTTGGGACCATCCATCGTCGAGGAGGACAAGTGGTGCGAGATCCACAACTCTGATAGTTTGTGGACAAGGAGAGATCAAAATCGTCGAAGACCCGAAGTGGGTCCTGGTTGTTGATCACCAGGGGGGATACGTGTCGGTAGATCAGTGTCTCTGGGTAAAAGCACTCTGGGAGAAATGGGTGCATAAGAGTTTGAAACTCCTGAAGCCCGAAGAGCCGAAGTGTTGAAGAGATGAAGAGCCGAAGCACCAAAGAGAAAAAGGACAGAAGAGATGAAGGAGAAATCTGGACTGTCAGATCCAAAAAGGGTACGTGGCGAAAGATCTTGAACTCCGGGAGAACGTACTCCGGGAGAAAAGCGAAGGAGAAGTTTGAGATTTTAGATCGTTAAAGCCTGAACAACCGAAGCAGCTGGGAGTCGTTGTTCTGGGTTGGACAGGTGTCACTAGATCATGAACTTTGGAGGATCGTACTCCAGGGTTTTTGTGAAGTTGTTTTTCAGAATGTCCCAAAGCGCCGAAGCCTAAAACGTCTAAGGGTCGTTGATCCGAAGGAAGGAACATGGATTGTTGATCTATGAAGAGACAGGTGGAGGATGGAGATTCACTCTGTTGGACAGTCGTTGGATCAAGGAGGACATATGTCAGAGGATCCGACACTCCGGAAGGATTCACTCTGGAGATTTGGGGTTGTTGAGATTTGAAATCACCGAAGGCCGAAGTCTCGAAGTAGACGACAATCGTTGATTTGAAAGTGAATGCATGGCACCAGATCTAGAATTTCGGGTACGGAGCACTCTGGAGGAAATCAAAGGGTGAAAGCATCGAAGTCATGAAGGAGAACTCAATCGTTGATCGAGGAGGGAGCTGAAGGACCATTGATCTAGTTGAAGAGGCCAAAGTCCTGAAGCGGGAGCAGAATCGTCGATTAAAGAGGATGTGTGGCAGACGATCTTCCATTCTGGAGAAATCTCTCCAGAAGAAATGAGAGTTTGAGAACTGAAACTCCCGAAGGACGGAATCACGGAGGAAATCGTAGCCGCACATCTAAAGTGACATGTGTCAACAGATCTTTCACTCTAGAAGATAATTGTTGAGGAGGAAGCAAGAGTTGAGAGTTGAAACTCCTGAAGGCCGGAGAGCCGGAATCAACAACAGTCGTTGATTTGAACAGGAGTTACGTGTCGACAGATCGTGGATATCTAAGATCACGCGTGGAAGGAGGAAAGAAGGCAGGAAAGGGAGGATAGATATCAATCGTTGATTTTGGATCGTCGTCGAGGGTAAGAGATCAACGGTCATGTTCAATTGCGGGGCCAGAACATGCTCGAGTCTTAATTTTTCTTGAGCGGGTCGCAATTAAAACCATGGTATCGCCAAGGGAATACGTGATGCTTTGTAGTGAATTGTGGGGCGAAAATTGGGTTGGCCTAACACCACCCTTGAACAAACACACAATGACATATTTCCATGAGGTCATAGCCCAGGGTCATATAAAGGAAAGGGCTAATGAAAAAGGGGCTAGCGCCTGAAATTTGGTGTTTTGGAAGCGTGCAAAAATAGCCCGCGGGTCTGTCAAGACCTGCACACAGAAGGAAAGGAGACATGTGTAAGATTAATAGGGGTCTAGCAAAGGTCCGGAGAGTCAATTCGACTCAACATATTGAAAGATCCTAGACTGAGAGGTCGCAGAACCCCCAAGAGGGAAGGGGGGCTGCATCAAATATCCTTTCGGGTTTCAATTTATCTTTTCCATTCTTTTCTATGACCTCTTCTAGAAATTGCAACATTTTCCCTTTCTTGTACACAACAGTGTGAACCACTGTCTCCATTTCCTTTTGAGATTGGTGTCAATGCTTCCACTCTAACTAAAATTGTTTGGAGTTCTTGGTCCCTTGATATTGTTATGGAAAAGAGAACCCTCAAACATTGGATTGTGAAGTCACACATCTTCATCATTCTCAGAAGACTCCACATGCAAATTTAGATGGTTAATTTCTTCATGCAATTCTTTAAACAATGTCTCAAATTCTAACCTTTCTTGGTTAAATATTGTTTGGAGATCATCAATTTTATGTCTATTTCTTTCTAAGTTTTCTTCCAAAAACATATTTTTTTGAAAAACATATTGGTAGGCTAACTCTTTAAATTGGTAAATTATTTTTTTATGAAATTAGTAATTTTTTTTTATAGAATTGGTATTTTTTTTTTGAAATTGGTAAAAATAATACCATGGACAATAAAAGAAAATCCACTCTAATACCACTTGGAGCAATCGAAAAAATAAATAGAGATAAATAAATATATATTGTAATAATTTCTTAACATAGTCATAAGTTACA
Organism: Picea engelmannii; assembly: GCA_009831015.1. Classification (NCBI taxonomy): domain Eukaryota; kingdom Viridiplantae; phylum Streptophyta; class Pinopsida; order Pinales; family Pinaceae; genus Picea; species Picea engelmannii. The sequence continues at coordinate 291,957 of ML778960.1, forward strand.
AAACGTGTAGGAATGGAATGGTAAAAAATGTACAACCATTAATAATTCCAATTTAAATATATACTATTAAATAAAAAATAATATAAATTTAAAAAATAATATAAATTTGAATGTATTACAATTTTCCAACAATAAATTGCAAAATTATTTTTTCTCATATTTGCATCTTTGTCACGACATTTATTTTTTCGTTAAAATACTTGCATCTCTATCAATATAAAGTGTAACATCATTTTAATATAAAATGTAACGTCATTTTAAGTAACATTTCTTACATTTTTCCTATACTTTTCTATTTTTAATTTGATTGAGATTTCCAAAACGGTCTCATAAAATTCAAAACACAAGTCGCACTCATAAGTCATTGAATGTGAGCTTGTCATTATGGAATGTAATAATCCATCCACAATCTCTAATAATTCTTTATGATGTTGGCTAATCAATGCCATAGCATTTTACTTGTAGTTGAGTGCAGTAAAGTATGGTCAAAGCATTAAACATTCTTCCACCATGTCTAAGCTAATCTTTTCCTTTCTTTGTTATTTATGGTCAAAGCATTAAACATTCTTCCACCATGTCTAAGCTAATTTTTTCCTTTCTTTGTTATTTAGAGTTGTGTCAATGTGTTATTTAAAGTTGTGTCACATTGACTTAAGTTAAAATAAGTTTTTTTTGTTTACGAAAGTTTAATCCATTAAAAGAAAGTTGAAACCATTACCACCATTCAAATGTAATAGTTAAGTTTAGTTTACATGTTTTATGTTTTGGATTTTATTATAATTATTATTGAAATTAGGTTATGTAATTGTTCATAAAATTATAATTTTTTATTGCTTAAATTGTATGTTTGAATGTATTGATAAAATCAACATCTTTAAATATCCTTAAAACATTTAAATGGCATTGTCCACTTGTTCTAAGTTTTGGTCTTTTTCATCTGAATCTAGTGACTTAAATATGGACTAAATCACAATTTTATGTTGTTTAAATTGTATTTTTTAATGCATAAATGGATTCAACTTGTTGATAACCTCCCGGGCACTAAGAAATGCATAAATCGATTCAACGTGTTGAAAAACCATTGAGACACTTGTATTATACAAACTTAACCATTCAAATTTTGAGCTTTGAACAAAATTCAACAGAAAAAATCCAAAAAAATATAAAAATGTAAAACTTTCAGACTACCACCACTCAAATTGTACAAACTCAACAATTCAAATATTCAATTCCAAAATATCTTAACAAAATTCCAATTAAAATTCATTAAAAAAAGCCAAAAAAATCCAAAAAATGTCAAAAAAATAATCTAAAATGTAAAAACTTTAGACTAAGTCTAACCGTTCACATCATTTCTTACAAAATCTTTTACCCAAACTTAACATAACAATTCACACCATTTTCTAGAAATAATCTTTTACCCCATTGATTCGTAATAAATACTAAATTCTAATACATTTAATGATTTGTATGCTAAAACATACATCATTTCATTTAAAGTTATCTTATATTTGATGTTACATACTCAACCATTAACTAAATAGTTAATTGACAACATTTATAATCCTATCCACTCTAACAAACCTCAATACAATCATTTTCAGCAATCATTTTTAGACTTTTAACAGTGGACTTTGTGAAGCAGTGACCCAAAGTAATAATTTCGCACCTGGGCGGCTTGGGAAGTGCTTGCAGAAATGCCTGAAGAAGCTACAGTTTCTTGCTTCCGATTTTGCTCTCGAATTTCGACCATGATCACAACACCGGACTATTTTATATGTTCGTCGATATCTTTAGTCAATTTGTCGATCTTCGGCTTGGTTTGGTTTGATGGCGAAAAACAGCATGACACTTCGGTGTTTTAGTACATGTTTCCACAATTTCTGATGCTTGTTTGATAAGCTCATCCAACCTTTTAAACCAATCGTCAACAACTAAAGCCTCATCTTTGTCCTTGTTCAATTCCAGCTTATTGAAGTGACCGATAATAGATTCTAATCTCATTAATTTATCTTTCAGATCGGTCAGCACTTCCTTGTAGCAAAGGACTCTGTTAATGTGCCGAATTATTAGGTCGATTGCAGGACCTGGGCTTCTAACCCCCTGTTTGAGATGATTGTGTAAGCAATTATTAATGTCACTTTTATTGTGAGATAACAAGTTGTTGATTACTGTGCCCATTTTCTACAATGATTGATGCAACTTTATCTTTCATAGATAATGCATATTAAATATTTTTATCTTAAAATGAAGGAGGAGAAGACAACCAAACCAATTCTCTGCCTACAAAGTTTTAGTGTACAACTAGAAAGAAAATAGCAAAGTCACAACAAAACATTTTACGCTGTATAGATAGGCTACTATATTGTGTGAACTTTCTGCATAGTGTGACATTAAAAGCATAGGGGCACCAGACCTAGACTCAAATGATGAACATTTCTAAGTCACCATAACTAGGAGGGTTTACTACTAGAGGCCAAACAAAGATAAAGAGAAAAATAGTCAGAATAATAATCAGTAACCCAGATTAAAGCATGTTCAAACAAAACATGAGTTGAGAAATGCAAAAATGAACCCGGTACAAGGGCAATGCATTCAACTTAGCTTAGCTAGAAATTAACAAAAAACCATTGAGGACATAACATCGAATTAGGTAAAGCAACCCTGAAACAATGATACTTTCTATGGTTCCATGTATATTTCATGATCCTCAAAGACGACTTTGGGACTTAACTAGAAATCACATTTTACTTCATCTTCAGCAAGGTAAGACAAGTTTGGGATTTAACCAGAAATCACTTTTTACTTCATATTCACCAAGGCAAGACAAGTTTGGGACTTAATCAGAAATCACTTTTTACTTCATGTTCACCAAGGCAAGACAAGTTTGGGACTTAATCATAAATCACTTTTTACTTCGTGTTCACCAAGGCAAGGTTGGGGCTTTACTAGAACTGTTATGATTGGATAAGAGTTATGCTGACGAGATTTAGCTGAGCACTTACATCAGCATTGCATTCAAATAAATTGGATTCAACTAACATTCTTTTAGCATTTTTTGACAAAAATTTAAGTACCTTACTATTGTCCATTGATGTTATTGAGACATCCTTAACGACCTAAGATAAACCGAGGGATCCCTAGTTGTCCCATGGAAGGCTAGATGCTTCCAAGAGCCCCATTGGCCTACAATTTAAAATATGAAATGGAAAAAGAGAAGGCTTGGCTTGCAACTTACATTTTTTTATTGCAACCTGTTGGGTGCAAGAGAACAGGGAAACCTTATGATCTAGATACTTGCACTAGCTTCATCAAGATGGTTGTATTTCAGTGAAGTCTTACATCAGATTTTTGTCCTGCACAGAAAATTAAAAGACTTACAAATTTGTCATCCACCCTCCTAACTCTTGTCATTCCTTTTTCACTGCCCCTTAAATTTTGGCCCTAGTCCCCAACTGTATCGAAGCATGTCCCTATGTCCCTCCATTCTTGAACCTTGGTGGGCATATAGGATGTTCCACCATTACATGAGCTTAGATTTACTTAGGTTAGACTCTAGTCTTTTATAGCAGTTGTAAAATTTCCTTCATTCCCTGTTCCACCATGAGTTGTTTTGAAATTTGAATAATAGCACAAATTTATTGCAATCATAGTAATGGACCTTTCACTTGATAAATGTCTGCAACAAATCCATTGATCTTTTGTTCACAATGAAGGTGTAATATGATACTAGATATCACAAAATAGTGTTTTCAAGGTCTAAAGAATGAGAGCTAACTTGGCTATATTGATTTCTTAGAAAATCCATGCGATTTGAATTCCCTCATTGTGAGTCTCATGTAATCAAATAATTTAAAGTCATTAATTTTTTCTAAATCTATATAATTAAGAATATCGTTGATACATGACTTAATCTATGAATCCATAACACTATCTTATGATTGTCGTTTGTGCCTTGTTAAGACTTTCAAAGAACCATGAACTAACTGTCAAGTTACAAAACAGAGCATTGTTCTAATTTTACCAATATGATTCATAATTCTTTGTTATGAGGAAACACACTGAGATGACGGACCAAGTAAATACCTATCAAGATGAACATAAACCTTGGTAATTATTCACTGCCAAAGCCTCACGCGACACCTTCCGAGTGGGTTGGGATAATCGCAACAAATTCTAATTTCTATTGCTCTGAACAAGTGGCTCCACCAGTGGCCCACGAACCAGACAAGTAACAAAGATCTGATTTTAACCCAATGCATATATGGGCAGATCCCATACAATTTATACCATGTGGGAAGGCCAAAATGCTCTCAGAAATCCCCTTGTTCTTTGGAAATCGGGCAAAGGTAAGATTGTAGCTACCTAGTGCCCATACCACAAAATTAGGGTGAATTAAATCACAAATCCCGATTTTACCAAATGGCAGGGTGAAGAAGCTATCAGTTTGGCTAATCGAAGCTTGTCCTCCAAATTTCAGGGACAAAATATAATTTTTTTTCCTCTATCCCTCCTAAAAACACGGGCTAACCCTGTACACGATTTTTCCCCTAAAATAAATTACAAGTTAATGATATAAGTTTAAAAAAATCACTTTAATACAAAAAATTCGCCTAATAAAAAATTGGAGGCCCCTTAATTTCACCCATGAGAAAAATTTTGCCCCTAAAATCATCTATGACTAGCAGTATACAGTCACATACTGTTGAGGTTACAATTATAACTAACATTAATTACAAATGGGTTTTTAACAAACAAGATTTCATATGCTTGGAATATTCTTGGTAGTCACAATAAATGGAAGGCTGTGATTTCAAGCATTAACTTCCTTGCATGACAAAACATGTTTTTCGTCATTAAAAATAGTGATTAACCTGATTAGCATAATAATGACATGAATGCCCACTTTATTTTCTCCTCAATTATTTTACCATAGATGACCAGTTTAAAGTTTTTTATCTGTTATCGGCTTTTTCTCTTTTTACTGTGAGTGGGTGCATGGGCGGCGTGGATGTGAAGTTCATCCGTTTTTTATTTTATTTTTTACTTTGTCCGCTTCCCCTTCTTTTTTCACTATTAGTGGGTGGATTGCCTGGATGTGAAGCTATTGTTTGCGTTTCAATTAACAAATTCTTCCGTTTCACTGGTGTTGAGTTTCAATTAATGCTTCCATATTAGTGGGTGGTGATCCGTCGGATCTTTTAATGACTTATGGTTGAGTTTTAATTTTGCATGCGTTAATTAACCATTTGAGAAACTTAGTGAAAGAATGAGGAAAGAAGAGGAATTATAACAGCCATATACACATATGCAGATCTGAAATGAAATAATGAACAACAAACCATAACACGCAGATTGATAACAGAGTTGGGCACAACTTTGCCTACGTCTCCGGGCCTTTTGTTTGTGGGGGAGGCTTCTTTATTTCTATTCAAATGCTCAAAAGTACATCGCTGCAATGCCAAATGGCTACAAGACTAATCTAGTCATGTTCTTCGAGATCTCTAGAACCATGCAAAGAAAACGGCACGCAAAACGGACATCCGGAGCTCCCAGAAATGATCCGACAGCGTCTCCTCCTCAAAAGCTTCTCTGCCTAAAAATGGCTTTGGCTTGGCTTCTCCTCAGCATAATTCTGCTCTAAATGCCCCTTAGTGCTCTCCTCTGGCCTCAAACAGGCCTTGGTTATATAGCTGGGAAGTTGGTTGCTCATCTCCAACTACCTCCCAAAAATTAGGCTCCAAAAATGCCCAATAACTCCCAAAAATGGAGTAAATACATTAAAATAGGCTTAATTAATAACTAAAAACCAAAAGTTAGGTATAAAACCCACTTTGTAACCATAATTCGGGCATAAGCCCCCTTAGCCTTGTGCGCGCGCCCCCTTTCTTGGTCGTATTCTTTTAATAAGGCCAAGCGCTGGCCCCTAATCCGAAACAAAAGGTCGCATGCACTTACACGACCATGGGCTGGGGCTTAGCCCCCAACCCCCTCCTTTATGCACCATAATACTATGCAATAAGTTTTATAATATGGGTTTTAATAACATGAAATAATTTGGGTGCATTGGTTATAGGACTATTGTGAAGGCGCTTAGGCTTAGTGGTTGGTCATGGGTTCAAAACCGAGGGACCCCAAAACTTTTGAAACCTGCCACTTTGACTGATGACTGGGTGCCACGTGGCTACCCATGACTGGGCCACGTGGCACTTTCCCATTCGACGGACAAATGCCACTTGTCAACCATTGACTGGTCCAGTTGCCTGCCACATGTCTGCCCTGTCAGCAAACCTGCCCAATCACCATCAGCCAGAGAGTGCCACATCATCTCCTGCACAGTCAGCATGTTGATGTCATCAGCGTTGACTTTTGACCAGTTGACCTTTGACTTTTTCCATGTTTGGGCTTCCGATCAGAACGTGATAACTTTCGCATACGG
>ML778960.1:309175-327550 GCA_009831015.1 Picea engelmannii
ATTAATTTCGTAAATGACCCATATGAAGAAACAGTTACGAAAACTGCCGCCTTGGTAACGGAATGGTCGAATCTCCTACTCTGATGGACAGGTGGAGAATAACCGTCTTGGGGAAACCGGTCCTCTCTCTGCCTATAAAAGAATCTTCAAGAATACCCATCACATTGATCTGAAGGCGTATGGCAGCAGGGTAAGAGAGAGAAACTCGTTTTCCGTTCTGTGCAGAGGGTTTCTGGTGAAGAGAGTTCGCTGCTGGTTCCAACGGAGGGTTTCTGTGTAAGAGGGCTCGTCAGAAAGAACAGAGGATTACAATAACAAATGGATCCAGGTACTAGTTCATTTAAATTCCGCACTCAATATAATGCAGCTTGAGAACAGAAAGTTAGATCCTGCAAATAACAAATAGATTAAAACTGCTAACATATTCTTGGAGGAAAAACGAAAAACAAAAAGGTCCAAATTTTAGCAGTAGCGAGAATCTGAAAGAATATTGTTAGCTGGTTTTAATTAATGATCTATGAAGTAAAATCTTTGTTTCGTGAAGCATTGTTGGCTTGATGATATGGTTAGAAGAATTGGCAATATTGTATTCTTGAACTTTGATAGCTATGCAACATAAATTGTTCAAAGTCTTTTCATTGTTTATTGATGATTAATTGATTAGGGTTCATGTCAATCTACACTCTATGAAATGTATTTGAAATTTGAAAGGATTATATTTACAAATGTTATATTGTCATTACTGCACACTATCAACTATGTTACTGTTAGTTGGCATTCCAGGAAATCAATCTTAAAATCTTCTTGCTTTGTGAGGATATAAATACTTCTCTCATATGTGTGGGAATGTATGAATTCAAGGAAGACTATTTGTAAAACGGAAGCAACACCCAAACTATAGTATGGGTGCGGTTGATTTATTAAGGTTCGCTGAGAGGAAAGTAGTATGGGTGGAAAAATAATGAGATGTGATGAGTGCTAATGATGAAAGTTGCTCTGTTAGAGTACACCCATTAAGAAACCTAGGAAATTTTAAGAGACCAAATAAATAAGATTGATTTCCTGGAATGCCAGCTCACAGTAACATAGTTGATAGTGTGCAGTAATCACAATATAGCATTTGTAAATATAATCCTTTCAAATTTCAAATACATTTCATAGAGCATGACAGAAACCCTAATCAATTAATCATCAATAAACAATGAAAAGACTTTGAACAATTGATGTTTCATAGCTATCAAAGTTCAAGAATACAATATTGGCAATTCTTCTAACCATATCATCAAGTCAACAATGTTTCACATAACTTTTAGATCCTAGCTAGTGCTGAAATTTGGACCTTTTGTTTTTTAATTTTTCCTCCAAGAATAAAACAATAACAATTCATGATACTCGTAAGCGCTTACGAGCGGTACGGCTAAGCACAAGCAGAATTATAGACACATGTGAAATTGAAAAGACAAATACATGTTGAATTTAAGGATCTTAGTGGAATTTTAAAACAAACTCAGAATTGTAGCTAGTAAATTTTAACACATGAAATCCGAAAAAAAAAACCCATAAACATATAAATGATTAATAAATGAATGGAACCGAACTTGTCATGAACCTCCTCTCTCTTCTCTACTATGTGCAATAGCAATTTTTGCAAGAAGCGATTATGTTCTCTATCCTCGCCTTTCCTAATTAATGAAATAGAAGCATTAATTGAAACTCAACACCAGTGAAATATTCGTTAATTGAAACACCAACAATAACTTTCACATCCACGCAACCCATCCACTAATATGGAAGCATTAGTTGAAACTCAACACCTGTGAAACGGAAGAATTCGTTAATTGAAACGCCAACAACAGCTTCACAGCCCACCTACTAATAATGAAAAATAAAGGTGAAGCGGACAGAGTAAAAAATAAAATAAAAAACTGATGAGCTTCACCTCCGGGCCTACCATGCACCCACTGACAGTAAAAAGAGCAGAAGCAGATAATAGGCCTACCATGCACCCACTGACAGTAAAAAGAGCAGAATAATTATTATGGTAAAATAATTGGGGAGTAGATAAAGTGGGATTTCATGTCATTATTATGTTAATGAGGTTAATTACTATTTTTAATAACGAACCGACATGTTTTGTTATGTAGTGTCCAATAGTAGCATTGTTACAGTTAAACTTAATTCACTGAAATAAAACATTCCACGCCAAAGAATTAACCCAATAAAAAGTTCAAAATATAATTATACAAAGACATCCCAGAAATGTCATGAAGCAGGCTGGAAGCTTGGAGAGAAAAATTACAGTGAAAGGTAGAACTCAACGAGATTCAGAGAAATCCAAAAAATGCTATGATAACGTTGTCCATTGAAAGGAGGATTCAAAGCTTGAAGAAAAAAATTACAGTGAAAGATAGAACTGTAGCAAAATTCCATAGATTGCTCGATCTCCTTCTAATCTCACTGCCGTCAAGACATGGATTGCCTTATCTCCCTCTGACCTCGAATTCGCTCGATGCGTCGTCATGCTTTGTTATCTTTAAGTCTACATACAATTTGGCATCTCATCCCTCATCCCTCCCAAGAATATTTGGCATCCACATTATATTTCCCAAATTAAATGTTGACCATTCACATTATATATCCCGATTCCAATATAAGGACGCCTATAGGCCTAACAAGGTGCACAATAATTAACAAATAACCAGATCCAAAAGTCACAAATTCCAAGAAAATCAGAGAAACACCCCATGTCTAATGGTAGCCACTCAATGACTGTTATAAGAGTTTACAAAAAGCATATGAACCCATCCTGCCACTTTAGTATTTGTTCCGGGCTGCTTCTTGGTTACCTGTACCATAAAATTACAAACAGGTGAGCAGGTCGCACAATCTCAGTCAAGAGACAATTAATCATGTTTGCAATGCAGCTCAACTACAGAAAACAGAAGCAATGAAATAGAGCCAACAGAATACAAAGGAAAGTTTATTGTTTTTTTGAATGTTCACTATCTACTTACATAGAAGCGCTCCTCGTGTTCCTGTAAAATTTCGACTTCCTCCCCGGCTGTCAAGTTCAGCTGCAACAGCAGCCCACAAAATATTAGAGTGCTTTATTTGCATACTTCCTTTCCAAAACTACCCCGACAGGTTCCAATTGTTGAGTTTACCTCATCATCACGATGAGCTGGGAAATCACATAACGCCTGACCAAACCATTGATTTTCAGTACGATCCTTTTCTTCCACATCATTTGACACAGAATCCTGSCCAACCATTGGATTTTCATATAATTCAAATGTCTGCATTATTGTCGACTCATAGCTTGGTGGTCCATCTCTTGAGAGCTGTCAATAGACCCATTTTAAGGCAGGAATCCAAAATRGCTTAGACAAGATTCTGTAGAAAAAAWGAGAAAAGATGCTTACAAGAGACTCCAGCTGTTGATCTTGGAATAATGAAACTTTTGAAAGGTTGCTTAGTCCGCTGGCAGTTCCCGTTATAGTCTTATCCCCCTGGTCAATCGTAGCAATCATCTAGAATTATTACTTTTAAAGTTCAGTACTCTTTAACACAAGTATTATAATTAGCAAATATACATGTGCAGCAAATACCGTGTTGAAAAGTCAATATTCATGGAATAGAACTACTGTTATAACTTATGCTTAAGTTTTTTGAACACTATGCATTCTCTTTTACCAATAATTGCTCCTAGTTGCATACTATTTATTAAAAAGACTAACCCGGCATCTCTGTTGCCTCTGATTTTATGGTGCTTCAACTGAAAATTTACCTGCAAATGTTTAGTGGCAGCCATTGAAAAACTGCTGTAAGAGGAGTTCACAAAAAGCGCATGAACCCATCCTGCCACTTTACCATCTCTTCCAGGCCACTTCTTGCTTACCTGAACCATAAAATTCCAAACAGGTGGGAAGGTCATACAATCTCATTCAAGAGAAATAATTAATCATGCTACCACTGCAGCTCAACCACCAAAAACAAAAGCAATGAAATAGACCCAACACAATATAAGGAAAGTCTACTTTTTTTGAAGGTTCACTATGTACTTACATAGAACCACCCTCCTTGTTCCTCTAAAATTTCGACTTCCTCTCCGGCTGTCAAGCTCAGCTGCAACACCAGCCCACAAAATATTAAAGTGGTTTATTTGCATACTTCCTTTCCAGAACTACCTCGAGAGTTTCCAATTGTTGACTTTACCTCATCAACACGAAGAGCTGGGAAATCACATAACGCCTGACCAAACCGTTGATTTTCAGTACGATCCTCTTCTTCTTCCACATGATGTGACACAAAATCCTCCTTCACGCAGCCAGCCATTGGATTTTCATATAATTCCGATATCGGCATCATCGTCGACTCATAGCTTGGTGGTTCATCCCATGTGAGCTGACAATGGACCGATTTTAAGACAGGAATCCAAAATAGCTTAGAAAAGATTCTGCAGATAAAAAGAGAAAATGTGCTTACATGACAGTCCAGCTGTTGATCTTGGAATGATGAAACTCCTGGAAGGTTGCTTAGTCCGCTCGCAGTTCCAGTTACGGTCTTATCGCCCTGTTCAATCTTAGCAATCATCTAGAATTATTAGTTTTAAAGTTTTATACTCCTTAACAGAAGTATTATGCTTAGCAAATCTACATCTGCAGCAAATACCATGTTGAAAAGTCAATATTCATGGAATAGAACAACAGCTTAGTCTAAACATCTTAATTTTGGCGGTTTTTTCTTAATTTTTTTTGTTTGATTTTGTTCGAAATCTAGTGAAGAATGGTTGGATCTGCAGATTTAAGTGGCTAAATTTGTATAATCCAAATGTCATAAGAGTTTTCCAATGTGAGCATGCTCACATATATGTGAGATATATATGATTTTATTTATACATTCAAAAATGCAATTAAACAACGGAAATAATAATTTTATTCAAATTTACATCACCAGATTCGAACCAAAAATTCCTAAAAATAAAACTTTTAACCAACTTCTAGACCTACTGTTATAATTTATGCTTAGCCTTTCGGTCCTTTCAAGTTGCTGAACTCAAATGGCACAATGCCAAATAACGAGACTTCCTAGTTTCAATATTTAAGAAGTAATTCAAAGAAGCTGGATGATTCTAAAAATGTTGAGTGCATTATCACAAGTTATTGTACACACTTCATGTTGGAAGACAGATGGATTGACAAAATTGACCAATACTATGGACCAAGAACTACATTTAATTTACTACAAAAGACATGAACCTACCTATCAGCTTTGGATGTGGGCCACTGGTGCTGGTTCAATCCCCAAAAGCGTCCTCACTGAAATGTATGGGATCATTTCATGACAGGCGTAGTTGGGTGGCACCTAGGTGAATTTCACACAATTCTGTAGTTATGGTTGACTGAGTTGGCATTCCCTTTCACCAATACTTGCTCATTTGGTGTTCCTAATTGCGAATCACTTTTTAAAAAGACTGATGACAACTTGCCTCCAATTTTATGGTGCTTCCGGTGAAAATTTAGCTGCAAGTTTGTCTTTAAAGTCATAAATCTCTTTTCAGTTCCATGGTTGACTTCTTCACACTACTGAGCTTATCTTTACGGGGCAATGCAAAAAGAATTTTACTATTTAGTTTACACGAGAGTTCTAAGCTAATTATTTAACATCAATATTTTGAATTGGGGAATCATAACATGTTATTGACAGAGCAATTCAAACTTTGGCAGAGCTTATCAATCAACAACATATAGGAAAGAAATTGGTTAAATTGATTCTGCAACACAGTAAATGGCTACTGCATTAATATGACACAAGTGTGTCCAAAATCAAAGGTCCTATAAACAACCTTACTTATGTGCATGCTAAACAAAACATAACTTCAATGACACAAGATAGTTTAATAGAAATTAATGGTTGATTGATAGGTAGGGAAACTTTGTATTGATATCAATTAAACAACTGCAACATATACATATAGTACTAAGCACATTTTCAACCAACATTGTTAAGAGTGGTTAAAGCAATCTTAGCTGTGTAGATAATAAAAAATTAAAACTTCAAATGTCTGAACCTCACAACTCTTAGTGGTTAGTTAATTTGTCTGTTAAATATATTTATTTTTTTTATTTTTTTAAGTAATCATCAACATTCTTCTTTATAATCATTAAAATGGACATTAAAATTATCAGGAATGAAATTTGATTCTTTATAATTGTCAAAATAAACATTAAATTATCAGTAATGAAATTTGAAATTTGATGGTCAAATTGTCCATCCCCAAAATAATTGGTTAGTTAAATATGGTTAAGTAATTTTTCCATAGTTAAAATTTCCTCATGGTTATCAACATTCTTCCTTATAATGATCAAAATGGGCAATATAATTATAACATATATACAGAACATTACCATTATTTCTGATCTATTAGTTCCTTCACCACCACTACTGACCTATGGCTTTAGGTAAAACCCTCATTAAATTGAACCTTACTCAAGGTTGAAAAACTCCAAACTTTCCACCATTAAATCCAACCTCTTTTTTAACAACACATTCATATCCTATCCATTCTATCAAACCTCAATATAATATTTTTGGACTTTTAACAATGGACTTTGCGAAACAGTGAAAGCCAAAGTAACAGTTGCGCACCTTTTTTCTGTTGATTGTGCCTATTGGAGGATGAGATGCTTGAGACATGCTTGCAGAAATGCTTAAAGAATCCACAGCTTTGATAATCTGCTTTTGTCTCTCCACGATCTTCCGAGTTTGCTCTTCAGATCGGACCATGTGCACCAAACCTGACAATGCTAGATGATTTTCAATATCTTTAGTCAAACTTGCGATCTTCGTGCTGGCTTGATGACGAGAAACAGGATCCCACCTCCGTATCATAGTACTCGTTTTCACAATTTCTGATGCTTGTTTGAGATGCGCGTCCAACTCTTCAAACCAATTGTCAACAGCTGAAACCTCATCTTCGTGCTTGTTCAATGCCAGCTCGATAATAGGTTCAATTCTCATTAATGTATCTTCTAGAGCGCGCAGCGATTTCCTGAAGCTACGGGATATTTTAATGTGCCGAAGTATTTCGTTGATTGTCATCTGTAAGCCCACACCGATAAGTCCAGGGACGACACCAAGATCAACCATGGTTTTTCCAGTATGTGAACCTCTACAGTATATGCGTATCCCTCAAAAAAGCTCCCCAGAACTAGGGTGTTACAGATTTCAAAGATCTCCAAAACCACACGTTAAAAGACTCTTCCGTATAAAACCAAAACATGTCAAGCGGCCATTACTGTAGAGTTTTTTTTTGAATCTGGGATCTTACAATGGATCCACTTGGCATATATGCATCTACTTCATCTTCTCGCTTGACTTTCTAACATTCAAAGTCAAGCGAGAAGATGAAGTCAAATTGCGAATCTTCTCGCTTGACTTTCTAACATTCATTTTCTATGGACTTCGGTTTAGTTATCATGGCCAGCACAATTATCCTTCATTACAATAATTGCGTGAAGACTAAGCACCATTTAATTTAATTTTTTTCCTGTTTGAATTGTAGTTGAAGACTGAGCATTGTTTAATTCTTTTCCAATTTGAATGATCGTTGAAGACTCTGCCTTATTTAATGTTTTTGTAATGTCTTACAGTAGATAGTAACAGTGATACTTGAAGACAAGTCGACATTGACTTTTTATCTTAATAGCAGATAGCAATGGTGGTATTAAAATTTGACTATCACTTATTAAATATTAAAAAATATTTATGAGTTGAAGATTAGTCATTATTGAATTTTTGTCTTACGATTGATTGATTGATTGTATGAATTGAAAAAATATTCGTAACTTTGTATGAATTGAAAGAATATTCAATTATTATTATTACTTTTAATTTATAATATAATTTTTTGTTTGTTTGTTTTAATTACCGTACACCTATTGACAATGGGCATAATTAATGATCTTTTAACTTTATTTACCCTTAAACCCTTATCTGATGGCTACGCATTGAAGACGCTGGCATATTCTTAGTCGTCCTCCAAAATAAATGAAGTGTATGCCCAAATGAGAACACCTGCCCATAACTAGACAATAGCAAAATAATATATGAAGGCTATAATTCAGTGGGTTAGTACTTCATATAACTATCTGACATCAATATATAAGCAATGTGAAACAACAGATATTAATGAGATCACATTTTATCAATATAGCAATGGAAAAGTATTAATTCATTAATAACTATTAAGATGATGTGGCTAACAATGTATTTAATCAATCATTTACTCAATAAATGCTTTCAACCATCATCTAATTGCTTATCATCAAAATTTGTTGCATCAAGATGGAGTAACCAAGTGTGACGTCAGCCTAGTTAGGGTTAGCTAGTTAGTTAGGGTTTCAAATTTAAAAGTTTTAAGAGGTTGTTTGAGCACTATCACTTCAACGTTGTGGATCTAAGATCAGTGCCTAGGGGTAGATGGAGTCAATTAAGGAGAGGACGCAAGGTTGAAGGGATAAAAGGCTAAGGACAAGAGGGAAGGGTTCTAAGGTGCTGCAATAGCAGGGCCCTAGAATCAAAACCCTAGGGGAAAGAGGCTCACTCCGGTGTTGCTTAAACAAGGCCTCGTGCTCTTTCCTCCTTCCTTAGGTCAAACTTGGCAAAACGACTAGCATAAAAGATGAATCAAGACAAGAGAATAAGGTGAGGGACAATGTTTCAATGGCAAGGCCCTATCACCAAACCTTAGAAGATGGACGGCCCTAGGTGTAGATAACCTAGGCCTGGGACGTCACCTCCTTTTTAACCTTTAAAAAACACAGCTAGCACAAGGGGAAGAAGAGTGTAGCAAAGGCTAGGCTCTTCCTTCCTTCTTCAATGGCTGAATATTTCTCTTTTAGGGGACATGAAACAAGGACCTACTTGTGTTCTTGTCACCTAGGGTTTTAAAATCAACAAAGTTTATAAATAAATGTAAGAATATAAACCTACAACCATTCAATTAAGAAGTTTTGCAAGAAAAACACTTACATATCATGAAGAAATAGCATGTGCAAACCCTAGTTGTAAACCTTCCTTCAAGAGAAATGCCAAGAATGCCAAGATAATCCTTCCATCAACAAGTGCGCCTCACTTTAAAAGACCAAATACCCAAACTAGGGCGCAAAAATTAGACCTCACAAGAGAGTGAGTTGTGTTGTGATGTCAAAATGAGGGAAAAACTCCTCAATATATAGTGTATCATGACCTCTAATTAAAATTAGGTCATTAAAAATAGCCAACAAGGCTACAAACCAAAATCATATTGTTTTTACATTAAACTATTAAATTAAAGCCCTAAATGAGCATAAGCAAGACGTCAAGCCCTCTTGAGGGAGACGTTGGCCCTTTTTAGGGAAAAATGCAGCACAAATGATAAAACGTTGGCCCTTTTTAGGCCTCCAAACCCTGCCACACGTGCCAGCTGCCCTGTCAAATTGTCGTACGCTGAATGTTACGTCAGTGGCCCCTAGGTGACATCCTGGGCCATCAAAGGGAGACATTCCACCTGAAGTGGGTCAACCCCCCTGGGCTGGTCTCAACCAATGTGTCTTGGATGGAACGTCCTTCTTCTTCTCAGGTGCAAAATCTCAATCAAGCATTGTCCTGTCTCTGCCCCTGATGGGGTCCCAACAACCATCTAATGGGCTCTTCAGCCCCATGGAGGTCTGAACTAATCATCTCCCCATGTGTACCAGTCCAACTGGTACCTGTCCATCGGGCATGGTCCTGCACATCAAAAACTTCGCCCTCCATGGGCTCATTTGTCACAGGGATCATAGCAATGTTAATCACGTTTCATCATTAAGGTTATCAAACACATGCATAAAAACCCTGATATATCATTCAATGACTCAAAGATATTACAAAGACCTACAATACAAAGCCGAAGAAAAAGACAAAATAACCTATTGGGCTAGTATCCATAAGGAAAGGAAAGTCTCCAAGGGGTATCATCCAATCCATGTAAAACGAGGTGATGTGGTTAAGGGATGTCCAGACATATGGGTAGAGTGAAAGACAGGGATGCATGATATTACCTGTGGGTGCCTTTGTAGAAGGCGAGATGTACCCATCATGGATGTAATTCTTTCCAAGCCCTTTATTGCCTTTATTCTTTCTTTTCTTTATTGCTTTTTCTTTTTTATTTCAAGGTCTAACTAGAGGACACTGCCTTGGTGTGGTGACCAGAGCTGACAGTGTTACCCGCAAGCACTTTCACAGAGATGATAGGGTTGGCTCAAGATGGGACCTCCTTTCCCTTGGCCATGCAACCAAAGGTCACTACCTTGGCGTGGTAACCAGATAGTGACAATGTCATTATGTTAGGTACCCATGAACATAATAGGCTGGCTTGTGATGAGACCCCCTATCCTCTTGGCTAGGTCTTGTTTTGTTATTTTTCTTTGGGTCCCTCTTATTTCTTGCTGAGAGGATTTTTATTGCCTTCTCGAGGATCCCTGGGCGAGGCATCTCTAGGTTTCATTTTTTTTTTATGGCTTTTATCTTTTACCAGTTGCTTTTACCTTCTGGGCCTTTAGCCCCTTCTTCCCACGAGATAAGGTGCAACCCCACAAACAAATCATCCTAATGCCCGGACTAGGGGAATGGGGTAGATGAGTGGGAGATAAGATGTAAAAGTGATGATATGATGGGAGCGGACGATGGCTCTTCAGAAATCCCCCCAGTGGCAAACAAAAACCTATGGGTACAAGCTTGCTAGGACACCCTGTCAGTCCCCCCAACAATGGTCAAGTGGGTCAATGTAAGATCCAAACAGTTGTTAGAAATAAAAGGAGTAAGATGCATATATCTAAAAGTTATAATGATCAAAAGTGACACATACCATGATACCTGGACCAATTACCTCATGGAGCAAGAGTGTTCTCCAATACAAGTCCAAGACGAAGGTGATGGATGTTGCTGCTACTGACAAGACGAGTCTAATGAAAGAGAAGAAATATGGGCCCTCCAGGGCCATGCTCAGGTCAATCCTGCTCTCGGTACTCCATGTCTAGGACCTGTGGGCCTCGAGACATGATCTCCTAGTTATCCCTAGAAATCGAGGATAACATCTGGCTCCAACTCGGGGACATGTGCTCACAGTAGAGCACATGAGAACCTCAACATCTCTGGCATAACCTGCAGACCTGCTTAACTCGATAGGGGCATCAATAACAAAGATGGGGTGGTATTTCCACCCCGACATATATAGGCATATATATAAATATAGAAATCATGAATGCAAATATAAAGAAAAGTACTTACCTGTTGGCTGGATGTTGGCGTAGTCAAACAACCAGTGAAGCCAATCCAACAACATTCCTTGATACTTGCCTTTGGGCTTCATCATAAACCAAAACAGTGATAAATCATGCACAAAAATGTCACGGGTTAGAATATATACCATATTATTGGAAATCTCAAAATCTAACTCATGGAGGTGGGTGGGACGGATAAAATTATGCCAAGTCCATCTCTGAGGAAAGTACGCAATCCACTTCAAGAAAGGGTCACGAAAATTGTAAGGTCCAGAATACGGATTCAAAGGGTCTGCCAATTGGCTACCTAGGACATCCTCACGGTCTGAGGTCAACGAAGGGATCGACAAAGATCTAGCAGATGACTGGCAAACCACCAAGGGAAAATTGAAAAACTGGGATAACTGACTCAAACTTGCAGTATCCAACCGACCCTTGGAGTCTAGGGTTTTCCTAGGAGGAAACTCAACATAAAAAAGGTACTTCCCAACTACACCTTTAATGGAAAAGCACAGTAAAGTAATAACAGGTGGTTGGAGTGAAAAGTCATGAGAATCCTTCTTTAGGAAAACAATGTTTTTACTCGTATCAAAATCTGAGCATAGTGGCAGTTGCTAGTCATCTTCATAGGGTAAATCTAAGTGCTCGGAGGAGTACTCATCAAAGGCCTCAAGGTAAGACCAAAAATCATCAGGCAAATATTGTACTCGGTCGACCTTGGGTGTTTGTGGAGAGCCAGTAAAAATCTCATCTCCTTGTTGCCACTCGTCAAGAGCTTGCAAAGGCAACACTCGAAGATGACTCTTTATGTCATAGATGGGCTCCATATCATAACTGAATGCATCCCACCTATGTCTCCCAACATGTATGAACTCGTCAAAATCAACTATCTCAATATCTGTATCATAACATGGAGGAGTCAAAACATCCAATACTTCTGTACTCTCTGTGTCATAAGGTAAAGAACCACTAAAAACTTGGAAGGGGGAATAATTTACCTCACTTAATCCTTCCTGTGCAAGAGCTTCAAGTATTTGGATAGCTTCATCAAGTGGAAGATCTGCCTCTACATCTTCAGTCTTGAGACACAGGGGATCTAGCTTGTCCAAGGGTTCCATTTCTTCTTCACTCATTGAGTCATAGAACAAGGTATCATCAAAAAGATAGAAAGGAAAATGACTTACCTCATTCTCTTCATCTTGTGCAGGAGGAACGAGATCTTGGAGAGCTTCATCAGACTGAGGAGCGGTTACTGGTGCTTCATCCTCATAATTCACGTCTATAGTTATATCTTCGTTGCATTCTATTGGATTATGGGAGAGGTCTTTCTCCTCTTCAAGGGTTTGATAATGGTATTCATAAACCTCGTCTCTTATATCAGGGGATTCTTGGTATTGATCATGATATGATCTCCTGAGATATTCTACAATCTCAGTGGTGAATCCTTTGTGGTCTAAGGTTACCATGAGGTTTTGAAGGACATCTTCATACGTTTGGCAATATGGCTTAGTAAGGTCTATAAACCTACTGATGAGGTGTATGAAAGATGATATACCCCTGTCCTTGCAACAACTCTTAAAATGATCTTGTAAGTAGGATGGAAGAGTGAGTAAGAACAACTTTATAAGAGCATCCTCTCCTCCCAACTTTATCTTGTTCAAATACTCCAAAAAATTTACTATGTGAGGAGTTGGGAGGCCCAAAAACGTTGGAGAGTTGTTTAGCCATTTTGTATCAAAGTAATTTGGGTATCCTTGAAAACTTCTGAAATCAATACTCGGATACATTTTTTCCCAGTGTGCCATGATCCCATAACTTGGAAATATCACAGAAAGTAAGGTGGCACCTTGAGAAATATTAGTGGAGTCGCTAGATAATTTGTCTGAAACTATCAAAGGATAAGGGAAAACACCCTAGTGGAGTCGCCAGGTAAGCTTGTAGGAAAAGGTCTCTGAGGCAAGGCTTATCGAAAATATTTTTCGTTTGAGGAGAATTGACTCAGTGTTCCCCGACAACGGCGCCAAAATGTTATCGCACAGTGTGTAGCTAGGTCAAAAGGCTAAAGGATAGAGGACAAACTGGCGTAACAGGAACCTACCCGACCCAATGTCACCTCAATGGGGAGGTTCTTTCAATTTAGGGAGGTTATCCCAGGGGAGACGTCCCTGGTAACCTGGGTTTTTGAAGAGGCAAAGATATATAAAGGTTAACGTTAAAGTCCCTCCTCACAGGTTACCACCAAGATCAGATAGTCCGACTAATCAGCCAATAAATGAAGTGTATGCCCAAATGAGAACACCTGCCTGGAGCAAGACAATAGCAAAATAATATATGCAGGCTATAATTCAGTGGGTTAGTACTTCATGTAACTATCTGACATCAATATATAAGCAATGTGAAACAACAAATATTAATGAGATCACATTTTATCAATATAGCAATGGAAAAGTATCAATTCATCAATAACTATTAAGATGATGTGGCTAACAATGTATTTAATCAATCATTTACTCAATAAATTCTTTCAACCATCATCTAATTGCTTATCATCAAAATTTGTTGCATCAAGATGGAGTAACCAAGTGTGGCGTCAGCCTAGTTAGGGTTAGCTAGTTAGTTAAGGTTTCAAATTTAAAAGTCTTAAGAGGTTGTTTGAGCACTATCACTGATCCAGATGGATATCGGTGGCCACCCACCTCTTCCAAATAGCTCAAAATAGTTTTCTAACATTTTTGGCAATTTACTATTTTTAGCAGCTTTTACTTTCGGGGCCATTTTGAGGGCCTAAATTAAGGTTTTTTAGTATCGAGCTCCTCAATGATAGTTGAAGGCATGATTGAGCCCCCAAAATGAATCTCCCTGATGATACCTTTCCAACGAGCTATCACACACCTAAAACGGAGATCGTATGCAAAAGTTACGACCCCGGGAAGTTGATGTACTCACTTACCCAAACGGAGCCCACATGACTTTTGGCACTTCATCTCCTAGGGTTAGGTTTTTTGATGTCTAGGGTTTTGGCATTCCTGCTTATTGTAAAAAAGCCTTCAGAGCCTCATTGTAATGATCTTCTTGCGAATGCGAGTAGCCATCACATCTCTTCTCAGAGATAAGCTACCACCATTCTAGCGAGTCTTTCACTCTGTATTTTTACAATCTCTGTACATTTCTTTCATTAATAGAAATAGTGTATTACTGTATATATGTGTTTATTGTTGCATCTCTAATACACTTGTGTTATATTATTCAATATGTGCGATATCTCTCTGCATTTCTTTATTATATCTCCACTCTCATTTCGTGCCGAAAATAATCTGGATCAATCACTTCAACGTTGTGGATCTAAGATCAGTGCCTAGGGGTAGATGGAGTCAATTAAGGAGAGGACGCAAGGTTGAAGGGATAAAAGGATAAGGACAAGAGGGAAGGGTTCTAAGGTGTTGCAATAGCAGGGCCCTAGAATCAAAACCCTAGGGGAAAGAGGCTCACTCTGGTGTTGCCTATGCAAAGCTTCGTGCTCTTTCCTCCTTCCTTAGGTCAAACTTGGCAAAACGGCTAGCATAAAAGATGAATCAAGACAAGAGAATAAGGTGAGGGACAGTGTTGCAATGGCAAGGCCCTATCACCAAACTCTAGAATATGGACAGCCCTAGGTGTAGATAACCTAGGCCTGGGATGTCACCTCCTTTTTAACCTTTAAAAAACACAACTAGCACAAGGGGAAGAAGTGAAAAGAGTGTAGCAAAGGCTAGGCTCTTCCTTCCTTCTTCAATGGCTGAATATTTCTCTTTTAGGGGACATGAAACAAGGACCTACTTGTGTGCTTGTCACCTAGGGTTTTAAAATCAACAAAGTTTATAAATAAATGTAAGAATATAAACCTACAACCATTCAATTAAGAAGTTTTGCAAGAAAAACACTTACATATCATGAAGAAATAACATGTGAAAACCCTAGTTGTAAACCTTCCTTCAAGAGAAATTCCAAGAATGCCAAGATAATCCTTCCATCAACAAGTGCGCCTCACTTTAAAAGACCAAATACCCAAACTAGGGTGCAAAAATCAGACCTCACAAGAGAGTGAGTTGTGTTGTGATGTCAAAATGAGGGAAAAACTCCTCAATATATAGTGTATCATGACCTCTAATTAAACTTAGGTCATTAAAAATAGACGACAAGGATACAAACCAAAATCATATTGTTTTTACATTAAACTGTTAAATTAAAGCGCTAAATGAGCATAAGCAAGACGTCAAGCCTTCCTAAGGGAGATGTTGGCCCTTTTTAGGGAAAAATGTAGCACAAATGACAAAACGTTGGCCCATTTTAGGCCTCCAAACCCTGACACACGTGCCAATTGCCCTGTCAAACTGCCATACGCTGAAGATGACTTCACTGGCCCCTAGGTGACATCCTGGGCCATCAAAGGGAGACGTTCCACCTGAAGTGGGTCAATCCCCCTGGGATGGGCTCAGCCAAAGTGTCCTGGATGGAACGTCCTTCTTCTTCTCAGGTGAAAAAGCTCAATCAAGTACTGCCTCGTCTCTGCCCCTGATGGGGTCCCAACAACCATCTGATGGGATCTTCAGCCCCATGGAGGCCCGAACTAATCATCTCCCCATGTGTACCGGTCCAACTGGTACCTGTCCGTCAGGCATGGTCCTGCACATCAAAAACTTCTCCCTCCATGGGCTCATTAGCCACATGGATCATAACAATGTTAATCATGTTTCATCATTAAGGTTATCAAACACATGCATAAAAAACCTGATATATCATTCAATGGCTCAAATATATTACAAAGACCTACAATAAAAAGCCGAAGAAAAAGACAAAATACCCTATTGGGCTAGTATCCATAAGGAAAGGAAAGTCTCCAAGGGGTATCATCCAAGCCATGTAAAACGAGGTGATGTGGTCAAGGGATGTCCAAACATATGGGTAAAGTGAAAGACAAGGATGCATGACATTACCTGTGGGTGCCTTTGTAGAAGGTGAGTTGTACCCGTCATGGATGAAATTCTTTCCAAGCCCTTTATTGCCTTTATTCTTTCTTTTCTTTATTGATTTTTCTTTTTTAGTTCAAGGTCTAACTAGAGGACACTGCCTTGGCGTTGTGACCAGCGCTGATAGTGTTACCCACAAGCACTTTCATAGAGATGATAAGGCTGGCTCGTGATGAGACTCCCTTTGCCTTGGCCATGCAACCAAAGGTCACTGCCCTGGCATGGTAACCAGATAGTAGGAATGCCATTCTGTTAGGTACCCATGAACATAATAGGCTGGCTCATGATGAGACCCCCTATCCTCTTGGCTAGGTCTTGTTTTGTTATTTTTCTTCGGCTCCCTCTTATTTCTTGCTGAGATGCTTTTTATTGCCTTCTCGGGGATCGTTGGGAAAGGCATCTCTAAGTTTCATTTTTTTTTTATGGATTTTATCTTTTACCAGCTGCTCTTAGGTTCTGGGCCTTTAGCCCCTTCTTCCCACGAGATAAGGTGCAACCCCACAAACAAATCATCCTAATGCCTGGACTAGGGGAATGGGGCAGATGAGTGGGAGATAAGATGTAAAAGTGATGATATGATGGGAGTGGACGATGGCTCTTCAGAAATCCCCCCAGTGACAAACCAAAACCTATGGGTACAAGCTTGCAAGGACACCCTGTGAGTCCCCCCAACAATGGTCAAGTAGGTCAATGTAAGATCCAAGCAGTTGTTAGAAATAAAAGGAGTAAGATGCATATAGTTAAAGGTTATAATGATCAAAAGTGACACATACCATGATACCTGGACCAATTACCTCATGGAGCAAGAGTCTTCTCCGATACAAGTCCAAGCCGAAGGTGATGGATGCTGCTGCTGCTGACAAGACGAGTCTGATGAAAGAGAAGAAAGATTATCCCTCCACGGCCATGCTCAGGTCAATCCTGCTCTCGGTACTCCATGTCTAGGACCTGTGGGCCTCGAGACATGATCTCCTAGTTATCCCTAGAAATCGGGGATAACACCTCCTACGCACGTTTTTCCCACTTAAATAATTACCAGTTTATTTTCCAATTTAAAGACAGCCACATGTGCCACGCATTCTGTGAGCCCTTTCGCCTCCTATGCACGTTTTCCCACCTCCTAAGCTTAAATAATAACTAGACTATAACCGCATTTGTCAATTTATAGTTTTTTAAATTTACAGATAGTCACAAGCACACGAAAATAACTATTACTGTTTACACGGGGAAGGGCGTTGGTGATTTCTCACCAAAGCAGCTGGTATGTAAGAATAAAACTCTGTGAATACATACATATGTGATTGCTTAACATTTGTGAGGGCAATTTTGACTGTTTTCTGTGTCGTGGATGCTTATTATGTAATGTAATGACCAATTACAGAAAGCGCACACATCAATTTGCAGGTCTAAAGAGAACTGGAAAGAGCTACAAACTAAAGTGGCTTAGCTATCCCCGGCCTGATCTCAAACACAACAAGATCAGTCATGAAGAGGAGAATCTTATTATCAAGGTCCACGACCTTTCGGGGAACAGGTATGTACTCATATGCAATATGCAGAAGATGAATATTATATGCAATATGCAGAAGATTATGTGTGATTTACGAATATGCAGTAAAGATGAATATTATATGCAATATATGCAATAAACTATGTGTTCTTTACAAACTGATATATACATTAACAATTGTCATCGGAATACAACACATGTAACCCTCGTCATTAAATTGTTGGACACGAAAACATGCCACAATATGTTTGGACATGATAGGGTGAAAGGTACATTAATCTTGTGTTTTAGGGTTGGGGTCGATATTCAGTATTTAGGGTTGGGGTCGAAACCTTTCAGTGATCTAATTCGAACATGAACCACGATATAATATATCATTTCGGAAATACATCTTCTATATTATGTCACGATATAATAACATTATGAAAATATCTAAAAACCTTTCGACAAATATTTTCCGAATTTCCGAAAATATCCTAATTATATTATATAATATATTACCATATAGCTGATATATCCGAATTCACCGATTTCAAAGGTTTCCAGCAATCGGATA
>ML778960.1:336620-348590 GCA_009831015.1 Picea engelmannii
TTTTTTATATGTTTTATACCTTTAGTAGTTTCCTTTTACTATGTCTATAACAAAAGCATATAATTATTTATATTGTTACATTCATTTACTACTAACCAATAACATTTCAACAATCATATTATTACACATGGAAATAAATGTTTATCTGATTCTCATATGCATAGTTGGACTCTCCTACATGTAATATTTCATGCTAATTTTTTTTGTAACTCACGAAGCAAATCAAAGAAAATTTCCATACACACATTCTATTTCTATTTCACATCATAGTTTATTTATTTTTGTTTTTCCTATCCTGCAGTTATGGACAACTCAGATGCTTTGAAGTTTGGTTCTGCTTTGCATGAAATAATGCAACATGAGCATTTTCTTCATGGCATTCAATCTATGGTCACCAACCAACACCGTGAACCATTCGACTTATTTGATCGATCTTTGCAGTGCTTGTCTAGACTAAAGGAAATTATACACACATATATGCATATATGTGATAGGGAAGCGGGGAGACATTTGAGAAAAGATTGGCTTCATAGACAAAATGGTCATGGTCAAGTCAATCTTAATTGGTGTTGTCGATGCCACCAATCTGGTTGCATATTAGAGTAAGATTCTAACAATTTTATGGGATTTAGATTTTTTTTTATATTTTGAAACTTAATTTTTTGAAGTTTAAACATAAATATTATTTTATGCAATGTTTTTTAATCTATATATTTTATCCCTTTCCTTCTATGTTATAGAATGCTTTTGAAACTGATCAAACTTTTTGTTGTTTTCATTATACATTATACTTCTAATTATTGTTGTATTTTTCTCAACCAGGATTATGGACAACAAAGATTTTTCAAGCTTTAGTTGGGCTCTATATCAAATCGTCGAACAAGAAGAATACTTTACTCTCTTAAAAAAATGCATCTCTATGCGAACTAATATAGAGTGTCACATATTTGACAATACATTTCATTTTTTGTTAAACCTGAAGAATTCAATGTTGCAACTACAACATATTTTTGTAATGATTGGTGTTGATGTAAGCTCACCTTCCATTTATCATGGACCGGTATAGTCTTTATATAGCTGTTGAGTAAAATTGTAATGAACAGAGTTTACAAAATTTTGAACATATGTTTTCTTAAATTTGAAAAGAGATTTTCAAATTATATTTCTTAACTTTCATTCAGATGTTTGTTTAAGATCAATTTCAGAAATATTCATATATCATATGACCTTTTGGATGAAAATATGATCTGAAAATATGATATGTCATTTTGACCTTTTCGAAATTCTTCTTTCATGCATTGCTATCTTTTTTATTTCTTTTATTTATTATTATATATATTATTATATGGATTTATTATTATTATTATTATTATTATTATTTATAAATATATTATTATAATTACTGTATTTTTATTTTTATAATGAATTATAAATTATGTAATACTTTATTTTTATTAATAATAATGTTTTATTATTAATATAATTATTAATATTAATTCATTATTAATTGGTGGTTGTTGTTATTAATAATGAATTATTATTTATTAATAAATTATATTAATAATGAGTTATTATTAATTAATTATAAAGTAATTGTTGCTATTAATAATGAGTTATTATTAATTAATAAATTAATTATGTACTTATATATTAATGGTAGTCCTTAAGGCATGTCAACCGTCAACTAGCAACAACCACTTTATAAAAGTGGTTGACATACGCCGATCGACGTCATTTTCCACCTTTCCAAATTAATAACGTTGATCGACGTATATCAACCACTTTTATAATGTGGTTGTTGCTAATAATGATTATATGAATTGAAAGAATATTTATAATTTTTATTATTTTATAATTTTTTTTTTAATTTATAATACAAATCATTATTAAATTGGAAGAAATTTAACAGTATACACAAATCAAAATTAAAATCAAATCATATTATAATATTTAAACCTTATAAAATTATAAATTATATAAAGTTTCTTACATTTACAATTTCTTATAATCTTATAAAAATATTTAAAAAAAATTATTTTTCAAAATTAATCAAATTATTCATTAAAAAAAAAAATACTTTGAAATTGTTTCTCTTTTATTTGAATCTGTTCACCTTCAGAATAAAGATGCTTTGGGATATATAAAATTATAAATTATATAAAGTTTCTTACATTTACAATTTCTTACAATCTTATAAAAATATTTAAAAGATTTTATTTTTCAAAATTAATCAAATTATTCATTAAAAAAAAAATACTTTGAAATTGTTTTTCTTTTATTTGAATCTGTTCACCTTCAGAATAAATATGTTTTGGGATATATATTAATTGGGTTTAGTTGAAATGATCTAAAAGATGAGTTGAAATAGTCTAAAAGCAAAGTTATAAAAATCCTCATTGGAAAAAAAAAATTAGAGAAGAAATAATTTGGTGGTGGAAGTCAATTTAGAAGTTAGAAAGTTCCTTGAAAACAAGAATTTTTCTTTGGTTAACGTCATCTAATAAAATTCTTACTTATAACGATGGCTAGAAAAGAAATACAATTCTTACTTATAACAGTAGTTAAAAAAGAAATTGGAATGGGTCAAATAGGTGTGTTCTATGAAGGGAGCAATGAATATGTGAATCATCTATTTGTCACTTGGGTTGATTGTTTTGAATACTACATCAACGATACATTTGTAATTAGTCCTAAAACCTTACCTTGTTTTGGAGTTTAGGGGATATGACTAGCCAAAAATAAGATGATATTTAAAAGTCAAGACTTCGTCAATTACTTAAGTTACACATAGTATCTGAATATTTTACCCAAAGAGTGGTGTTGGAAAGAGCCAAAACAAAATACAAAATTTTTAAGAAACATGTCATAGACTTTTTCTTTTATGTAAATTTTATACTTTATGGATTTTATTGAAAATAAAGACAAAAGATTAAAAAAATAGAAGTTTTGGGAGATTCAAAATTATGGATTTGATTGAAAATAAAGACGAAAGATTAAAAAATTAGAAGTTTTGGGAGATTCAAAATTACTAATAGATTGGGATAGGGATAATGCCAATCGAGAGATTTCAAAATTGGTTGTAGTGCAAAGGATAAATAGAGTACTTTGGAAGTGAAAAATCACATTGTCGTCCAAGAAAAAGTCCAGTAAAAGTGGTTTGTCTTTTACTTCATTCTGTGCCACGTTGTAATCCCAAATAAATAAGTGAAAACTACGTAGACTTTTATTTATCCACGACTCGAGGGTTGGGATTTTACCACATGTTAACTTAATCTGGGTGCACTTTATCATGGTATTAGTAAGAGAAAAAGAAGGTCGTTTCATTCAGCTAGAAAAAGAAGACCCAAATAAGCAATTTGTCTGGCTTAAAATATCAGAAAACGGAAATCACATCATAATTGTAGCATGCTATTTTGCGCCGGAAGTTTCAAAAATCTACAAAAGTAGAGGGCTTGACCACAAAGATCCCTTTGCAGCCATAAAAACAGATATTGCAATATATTCTCAACTAGGTGAAGTCCTTATATTGGGGGATTTCAATGCTAGAACTGTAGGCGAACAAACTAGCATTTTTTGTTGCAAAGAAGACGATGACCCTATCTAGCTTACAGAAGAGAGTAATCATCAGTGGGAACAAATTTCACAGGATAAAGGCTGCAATCTCTTTGGATAACAATTGTTTACGCTATCTGGGGCTTTCAATTTATTCATTTGTAATGGTTTGACTAAATGGGAAAAGTCCGGTAATTTCACTTGCAATACTTACAATGGAGCAAGTGTAGTAGATTGTGCAATTTGCTCGCATAGTTTGTGTGGGAAAATGGAGGAAGTGTTGATTGGAGATCAAATTTGGGACTTAAAATCAGATCAAAAGCTAATTTATTTAAGTTTCTCTTCGACCAGAAAGAAGCAATTAGGGTCAAAAACTCAGTGTGTTCAACAAAATCCCCCAAATGGCAAAATTCTTTTGAC
This sequence comes from Picea engelmannii, assembly GCA_009831015.1. Classification (NCBI taxonomy): domain Eukaryota; kingdom Viridiplantae; phylum Streptophyta; class Pinopsida; order Pinales; family Pinaceae; genus Picea; species Picea engelmannii. The sequence goes on from ML778960.1 coordinate 340,593, forward strand.
TCCAGAGAATTGCAATACCTTCAAAAAAACATTAGAGAGGCTCTTCAAGAAGGAGGAAATATCATTTCATGGCCTTCATAGTCACAGATTAACACATTTAATTCAAAGCACACTTGCTGAGTGCAAAAGAGAAAACATTGAGAAGTCTGAAACACATTGTTTTCTGGTTAATGTTTGGTTTGACAAGGAAAAAAGGAAAAGAGAAGGTGGAAGGAATCCGACAAGGATAACATAAAGCTTAAATCTTACAAGCAGATAGTAAGAAAGAAAAAGGTTGATTTCATGGTTTCGAGGAGAGAAGAACTAATATTCCTTGGGAAAAATAACCCCAAACTATTCTGGAAGGAGCTCCAATCGAAAAAGGTGCAAACTGAAAACAACATTACATCTTCTAAATGGTTCGACTATGCAAGACAACTTTATGAGAAAGATCCCAAGGTTGACCCTCCTCCCTTGGTCAACATAGACACAAAACTCTTCACGGTGCAAGAGGTAGAGATGGGTATCAAGAGGTTGGGTGCTCGAAAAGCAAAAGACTTAGATGAACTCCAAGCAGAGTATCTAAAGTGGGGCTTAAAAATTCTTCCACCTCACATCACAAAAATTTTCAACAACATCATACATCAGGGGTTCCCCACAGATTGGACAACTAATATGACAATACCTCTTTTTAAGAGTGGTGACATCAATAATCCCTCCAATTATAGAACCATAATGATAAACCCCTTGTTTGCAAAGTTATTTGGAAGCATGTTAGAAAATAAAATCAGCAAGTGGGCAGAAGAAAGAGATAAACATGATAAAGGGAAAACAAGTTTTAGGCCTAAACATTCCACAGTAGATCATTGCATAACTTTAAGGCACATCATTGAAAAAGTTTGGGAAAAAAAGGAAGAAGTTTTTTGTTTCTTTGTTGATTTCAGAAAAGCATTTGACACGGTTCCTAAGGATAAGCTTTGGGGCAGAATTGAGGAAATCAGGGTTCCCAAGAATTTGAGAGCAGTTGTGCATAGGCTGTATGAAGAGGTGAAAGTCAAAATTAGAACTTTAGCAGGCATTTCTGAAATTTTTAGAAGCGATATCGGGGTCAAGCAAGGTTTCCCATCGTCTCCTACCCTTTTTGGGTTATATATTGACAAGCTTGAAGAGTGGCTAAATTAAGGGGGTGGCGGTATCCATTTGGGAAAGTTTGTTATAAGGCTTATTTTGTATGCAAATGACCTTATATTGATTGTTAAATCGACTCTTGGTTTGCAAGAGCACTTATGTTCCCTTGAGCATTTTTGTAGAAGGGTGGGGATGCAAGTCAATATTAGTAAAACAAAAGTAGCGGTTTTCTCTAACAAAAGAAAGCATAACCAACATAAGTTATACTTTGAAGGAAACATTATGGAAGAAGTTGCAGACTACAAATACCTTGGAATTGACGTCAACAAAAAATTAAGTTGGGATGGTTGTAGAAAGAAAAGAACTTTAGGGGGTTGGAAAGCATTTTATGCTTTTCAAAACAGGTGTAGAGAGGCAGAGTTGTGGGACTGGAAAACCACTCTAACTCTTTTTGGGATTCTAGTGATTATGGTGATTCTCTACGGTTGTGAACTATGGGCCAACAACACAACCGATATGCAGTGGAAACAAATTGAGAAAATTCATAAGCGTTTGATTACAAACAAATTCAAAATTAAAAGTGTAGTTCCTTATGCTATCTTGTTAAGTGAAACAGGGGTTGCTCCTATTGAAGCAATTGCTATGGTGAGAGTCATAAGGTATTTGAAAAAAATTGAGCAAATGGATGAGGGTAGATGGCCTAAGGTTGTGTTTAGTGACAGATTATGCAAAAGAAAGAAGACTTGGATGTGGCAAAATAACAAATGGTTTAGTAAATGGGGCATTTTCTTGAGCATGTGTCCTACAAATAGTAAGGAGATAAAAAAATTTGTTATGGATAAGTTCCACAAACGTACTTGGGAGAAAGAGCTAGGGAGAAAGAAGAAGTACTACATTGAAGATTTTAACCCCACTCATAACCATCGGCAAAAGGCGTACATAGGGGCCAATATTTCTTGGAGATCTAAAATTCTTATTGCTCAATTAAGGACTAATTCTCATCAAATCCGTTGTGAAACAGGGCGCTGGAAAAGGCCAAAAGAAATGTGGGAGGAAAGAGTATGTATTTTGTGCTCTTCCGGAAAAGTGGAAACAGAAAAACATTTCATTTTAGAATGTGAGGCCTTCAAAGACGACAGGGAAAATTATGCAGGTATTCTGGCAGCCAGTTCTTGGGATAATCTATTTAGCAAAGAGTTTGTCGAGAAGATGGGAGCGGTTATTGTAAAACTTCACAGGAAAAGGGTCGAATACAAAATCCAGATGGAAAAGCAATATGTCCCATAGGCTATTTTTAGCCTCGTGGACCTTAAAAAATACTTACTTACTTACTCTTACCATTTTTCTTTTCTTTTCATAATTTTGTTGGGCATAACTTTAATTTCCTAATTTCCTTCTACTTTGGTCCAGTTGTTAAGTATGAGCCACGTCACATTGATGGTTTGACATGTTTGTTTATTGTACCTACCGACAGGCAGGCTATTATATTGCAATTGCTTGTCGGTCAAATTTGAGTGAACTAAATTTTACCATGACTCTTAATGTTAAAGATTATGTATTGAATAATATGAATTTTTAAATAGATTAAACATCAAATTATTTGATATTTAATTAATGGAAGGTGTCAAAACTCTAGTTTTGATTAGATGATTTATCATGCTATTTTTGGTGGTTCAGTGAAAAATTAAATTTAAAAAAAAAAATCCTATCACATACCATAAATGTTTCCAGTCATGGATTTAAAGAAGGGGTTTGAACAATTTAAATATGATTGGAACTTATCAATAGTCACATATAGGGAACCCATGGGTACAAGCAAATGTCTCCAACAACTTTCTTCATAGGATGTGCTTTCATATATTTTTGTTTTTTTTGGAAATACAAAATAAGGGGAAGAGAAGCAAATTGAATCCCAATCAGGGTATAAATTTGACAAGCACTCCTATCCGTCAAGTAAATTTTATGTGTCAGGTTTCTTCTTAAAACTGTTCTTCCCATGAAATTTTATTTTTATTTTTTCCCGTCATTTAAATATTATGTGTTTTATGTATTTTTGTTCATTTTTATTGTAAATAAAAAAGCATCCCAAACACAACATAAAATTATTATGAAATTTCATTTAACATAACATCATCAAATTGTTTCACATGAAATACAACACCATTAAAAACATAAACAAAATCCCTGTGATCCTTACTCAATTTAATATTAAACAAATTGAGGCAATTTAATATTAATTGATTTTTTCTTCCCTCTCAACCTTCACTTTTCAACCACCAGTCCAAAGAATCCTCGTGACTTTAAGTTGTGAGAGTCCACTTTCCTATGCTATAATATTTGTAACTCATGCAATGTGATATGCATGCAATTTGCAACCTCCATCTGCTATAGAATTTGTAACATGTGCTATGCATGACCTTTGCTATAGAATTTGTAACTTGTGTTATGTATGCTTTACACAAAAATCAACATTCAAATTTAGGAAATTGTTATTATATAATATATTGTTATTATTATAATATACATTGTTATTATATTTTATTATATATTGTTATTATTAAAATACATATTGTTATTATATAATATACTATTATTGTATAGTGTAAATTAAGTGAATGTTAATGATGTGTAAATTTAAAAATTGTAGAATTAAAAATGCAAAAAAAGGTAAATACGTATTTATGTTTCTTTTTTTTTATGTTTTTTCCTTCCCATGTTCCTTATTTTCTTTAGAACTTCATGCTCCCATCTTTTATGCTTATAGATTCAATAGAAAATGAACAAATTATGTACATCGTATTATCCATCACATTTAATGGTTAAGAACATGTGTTTCCTCCTTGTAAGTTACATGTTCAAATCCAAAGGGGGAAGGGTATGTACACCTCCATAGAATTTAGCAGTCAAATCAATACGCGAAGGGGGTCTCTTGTCCCACAAACAAGGGGGTCTCATACACCAATTTGGTGTCTAGATTGGTTGTTGTAAGGCCTCGAGAGCTTAGCTCATGCACGCACACTTACACCATAGTTCCAATCGGGAAGGCAAGATTCTTGGTGTGAATGAGGAGACAAATGTATTCATATAGGGGAGAGTTTGGGTTCATTGGACGCATGACGTGCCAAGGGGAAACTCACCCAAGGTGCCTTGTAATTCAAGTCAAACGAAGAATGGTTTGACGAATAGTTGATGGCAGGACTTGGGTGCCCCATCAACGAAGGAAAATCGACTAAGGCATGGGGGGCCCACTTAGGAGAGTAAGCCCAACTCACCTAAGTGGCATGCACACCCAAGAGGATGAATCGGTTCAACGGATGGGGCACACTAGAATGAGGGGTGCACCAAGGTTGGGCGTGTCGGTCCCAAGGGACACAACAGTTGACAAGTGCATGGGTTCATTTGGGTGACCAAGTTTGCGAAGGGGCACAAAAATTCATTTGGACATGGGTACGCGAAGGGGAACAACACCCTCAAAGGACATGATGGTTCACAATGGTGACCTTTGGAGAGCCTATAAGAGAACAAGGGTGCACAACCAAGGAAGGAAAGTTTTGGAAACATAAGGAGAGCAAGAGAGCTCTTCGATTATGAGGAAAATGAAGAGGGAGAGATCCCTCAAGGAGCCAAGTCGCTCCACATGGGAGGACTTGTGCTACCTTGAGGAGGATTTAGTGAGGCAAAACTGGCAGTCTGTTGGAGGACCTGATAGTGTTTTGGAGGCATGTGTGAGGTAGAACTGAAATTTGTGAAGTCTGTGAAAACGAGGAGAGAGTGTCTATGAAAATGAAGAGACAACAAGTCTGTGGTTGGAGGGACGTATAAGGTGCACCACAGGGGGATGTAGAGACAATTGTGATGGATATTCTTGGTGATTATCTTTGGCAGGGCACACTTGTTGAGAAGGTTGTTTGTTATGAAAGCAGTTTAGTGGGAACGTCCATATACTTGGTGAATGGTTCGGTGCAGGGAACTTGTTCATCACAAAATTTTCATCAAACTTATGACAGAGGTTCGATTGACAGTGTGATGGAGAGGTTGGTTTGGGAGCACACCTTGTATAAAACAAGAGAATATTTTTTGGTGAGATGAAGAACTTGGAAAAGGTGGGTGATCATAGAACTTGTCATAGACTGATCGCATAGACAAACTTGGTTGGTTTGATTTGTGACAGAAGTCAGTGACAAAACCTATTGTGCACACCTTGGAGAGACCAGGTGCAAAGTTCCTTGGGTGAACTGAGCACTTGGGTAAGGAAGATGAACACAGGATTTGTCGCATGACTTGTCACAAATCTAACCGCAGAAGTGATCACAAAATCAAAACGCAGAGGGTGTTCACAGAACTGATTGCAAAGGGGAGAAATTCTAGGTTGCAACAAAGTGAATGACTTGGGTGCATTGGATGATCTTAGATGACCTAGAACAATTTTGTAGCAAACAGTTGGTTGGGCACATTTACATCACGATGTCTTCGTATTGTGCAACATCGAGAACAACAATTGAGTTGAGTTGGGTTGTTGGGATCGCAGCCTTCGGACGAGGTATATATTTGTAGAGTTATGGAATTCGGTTAGCAACAATATGACTTGACAGTCAGGTGGTGGATACATGGTGCGTTGAAGTAGATGTATTGAAGGTGCACAAATGGCATGGCATTGGAGACGAGTTCAGCTGGTTGTATGCGAAGTTTGGGACTTACAAGGATTCTGGAAGTGGATGGATGGACTCAGCCTTGTATCACAGTGAAGGTATTATAGGCTTGTATATCCGCGGATGGTGGTTGAGGTGAGTTCATGCGAAGAGTTAGTTTATTGGGAAAGCAAAGGTCTAAGACAACAAAATTAGAACATGGTTGCAATAAAATATGTGATTGGAAAGGTATGGTTGGTTTTGGGTTCTTTCATTTCCTAAGTGTTGCAGTGAGTTATTCGAAGGGAAGTCAGATGACTTGGTGGTTCAAGTGAAATATGTTTGTGTTGTGAAGACTGATAGACTTGATGGTGACTCAAGTGGTGCAGATTTGAAGAAGTCTTGTAGCAGTTTAGGACGCCTTGGTTGGGAGAATGTGTAGAGATCTTGGGTGACCTACTTGGATGAGTCACGTGGTGGAATTAGGTGGATTTGGACACAGTCATGGAGGTCTCTTGGGGAAGCTACCTCAATCTTTGATGAGGAGCATTGGACGGGTCATTGTGGTGAAGTTGTCAGTGAAGTATGTACATGTCGAGTTTGAGAGGATGGATGAGGTGCCTTGGTGTTTGGTACCTCAGCCATATTTGTTGAGTCAGGTGGTGACTTGACAATTTGCGATGATAGTGCCAAAGTTAGAAAAATTTTAGCAGGTGCAAGGCAGTTTCATTCCAAGAGATGGATGGAGTCAGCAAAGGAGTAGACCAAGAATTGTCGTCAGTCGACTTGAATGGGAAAAACGTAGAACAAGTGACTTGGGTGATTTTCGCTTGCCTTTGGTATGGGACACTGGATGAGGTAGAACACACATTGGTGACTTGCATATGATTGTGCAATGACTCAAATATCTAACATGGGTCATTGGTTGAGGTTGGAAAAGTATTGGTTTGAACGTGCCCAAGGCATGGAAACTCTTTGAAGTGACCCATTCTACTTAGATCACTTTGGATAGTCCATTGGGATGTTTGAGGAGTGTCGACACATTGGCCACACTCATCAGAGACATTGAGTTTTGGAGATGTGAATTGATGAAAGGAGGTGAGTAGAGAACTTACCTTCGTTTGGAGGATTATGTATATGGGTAGATTGTAGCATGAAGATCTTGGGCATGTGTGTTTTTATTAGTTTGGGAAACATGGTTGAGGGTGAAGCTTAACCATTCCAAGGCATAAAGAGGTAGACACAACAACATGGTCAAGTGATGGAGTAGTGAGGCAAAGGAATTTTGGACACACATTTCTTGGGGCAGATTGGATAACTATTCCAAGAGGTGTACAGTAGATTCAAGTTGTTGTGGATGAATTTGTTTTGGGGTGACTTCATAGTGCAGAAAGGTGAAGGGTTACCTTTCCTTGGTATGAGATCGTAGTGAAGATGGGCTGAATTGAGGAAGGAAGTGATAGTACAAATGCACTAGTAGGTTTGAAGTGAAACACTTAGACATTTTTTAGGATCTCCTTGACGAAGATCAAACGATGGCAGTGATGAGGAAGTGATGGAAACTTACCTTAGTATTTGGAGTTGGATGGAGTGACAAAATGCAAATAGAAAAGACTATGTTTGTGTATAAGGAAGTACATTATCATGAGGTGGGTGCGACAATTGGATTAGCTACCCAATAAGTCCAAGGAATGGGGGGATATCATTATGCCGAGACATGGAAGAGTTGATTGAAGTATGATTGCAACAAGGAGTCACAAGGAGTTCAACACTTAGAAATTTTTTAAATTTTGGTTGAGGTTGCAGCAACAACAACACCAAAACGAAGAGTGATCATCACAATGAGACAGTGGAAGCTTAGACATTTGTGAACAGAGTTGGGCAGGAGAATGCAAGATACCAGATATATAAAATATGCAGAACAAAAATGAAATGCTAGAAATGACAGAATAATAGTAAAATATCCAGCATAATCTTCACAATACACAGAAATTGTAAGATACCAGATATATAAAATATGCAGAACATAAATGAAATGCTAGAAATGACATAATAACAGTAAAATATCCAGCATAATATTCACAATACACAGAAATGATATACGAAATAGCAACAGAAATAACACTTTGATTCAGATAGAAATGTTCACAGGCCTCTTCGAGGGGGCAACCTCCAGTCGAGCAACACTCTGTTACAATAATCTCCAAGCTAGGGTTTTCATACCCTCGACCCTTATTTATACTAAATGTGTCTATTAAGAGAA
>ML778960.1:366361-389281 GCA_009831015.1 Picea engelmannii
AGGGTAATGCTATGAAAAAATATTATAAAATATTTGACATCGCCATTTCCAACCCCTCATGTTTAATCCTTGATGTTGTAGAAGAAACAAAAGAAATTTCATGGAACTAAAAACATTAAATTGTTGCCAAAAATGTGCCCTCTGATTGACAAAGTGAAGATTTGAATTTATGTCAACATTCGAACAATGAGTGTTTATATCATGAACCTCTATATCGATTAACATGACCATGAGAAGATTAAAGTAGGAAAATATGAAGAAAGTATTGAAACCTTGAATAACCCTCCAAATATTGTAGACATGAAGATTGAGATGATGCACATGTGTGAAAGAGTAAATGTTTGACATCGCCATTTCCAACCCCTCATGTTTAATCCTTAATGTTGTTGAAGAAACAAAAGAAATTTCATGGAACTAAAAACATTAAATTGTTGCCAAAATTGTGCCCTCTAATCGACAAAGTGAAGATTGGAATTTATGTCAGCATTATAACAATGAGTGTTTATATTATGGACCTCTATATGGATTAACATGACCATGAGAGGATTAAAGTAGTAAAATATGAAGAAAGTATTGAAACCTTGAATAACTCTCCACATATAAATTGACAATGGCAATGTGATTTTGTTTCTTTGTCATGTGAGACACAATGAAAAGAAGGGTAATGATCTGAAAAAATATTATAAAATGTTTGACATGGCCATTTCCAACCCCTCATGTTTAATCCTTAAAAATTATTATTTCATCTTCCCAAAAATTTATTTTTGCATGTTGCACCAAGTTTAAAGTTTGCACATTGCTTGGAAAAGATGCTTCCCACATGTCACATGTCATAAGACTTTCAAAGTTGCATATATCATCTCACAAGATTTTGGAAGTTTCATATTTCATATTCAAGTTCTATTTGTTGCCTAGACTCCATAGCCCAAGCACAAGGCACTAGGTCTTTCTTGGATTCTCATGTTATATCTTAAAATACAAAGATATTGTCATTCTTAAAATACAAAGAGATACAAGTTTGGAACTCTTGAAACCCACAAACAAATAAGCATGTAAAATTTAAATCCAAACTTGAACAATTCAATCTCTTAAATTTCATGTTTACCAATGCCTTCAAATCGATAGGATGATATCCATGGAGCCACAAATTGATGCAGAAATTGTATGTCAAGGCCAATAGAACCAATATAACCAAGGAGTATTGAATCAATATATACCAAGTCTTATAAGAAAAGATGAAATTTTCATTAAGTGTATAAAAAATTACATTCATAGATATATATGAGCCATAGAAATAGCCTTTCGTATATTATCAGATGAAAAAGTACCCATAATGTCATTGCATTATATGCATCATTACATGTTCAACTATATAATGTACATCTAACTATCTTATAAAATTATTACACATCATGAATTTCTTTTAGTCTTCTTTTGTGCTTTCCAGGTCTTAAGTAATTTATCCATCTCCATGTCTTCATTTACTGGGTGCTCTTCAGTAGATGATTTTGTTTCCATCCTTTCACGTCAAGTATGTCTAGTATCGTACACACGGAGTGGATGCTGCTGTGAGGGGCCATCACCTACAAAAACCAAAAATATTAAATTTATATGGCCAATTTTTAAATATCATTGAAGTAGTTCATTAATATTAAAAAAAAAACTTTGTAATGTAATTATTTACCTGGTCCTCTAGTCGGCACCATTGGGATGGTTGTCGGCCTATTCACCTGATCTTCAGGTCGAGGAGGATCAACTATGAAATTCTCTGCCATTGAAACATCAAAATTATAAGTACAAAATTATTAAGTATATGATTAATATATAGCCATTTTACCGTCATGGGCCTCAGTCATAGAAACATCTTGGGGTTGTTGGGGAGCACCATGATCTTCTGGATACGTTGCATTATCAAATATCTATTGTCCAGTACTAATGGTTTCATTGATAGTGTTTCTCCCCTAATTAAAACAAAGTAAGACATTAAATTATTGACGATATCAAACATTTACATACTTTATAAGTAATGAAAGGTTAATGTGGATTGATTTTTATTTACCTTATCCTGCAAATTGGATCTTGGGGTCTGCCCATGATTTTCCTATGATCAACCACGAATTTATAAATGTACTTGTAACCAAGTTGGAGGTCTTCCTCCGTGGTTTTAGTTCTGAAGTCATCGCCTTACATTGCATAAGGGTATGGTTTTTTTATGTTTTTGGTTCCAATTACCTGATAGTTGTAAGGCGATACAAATAATACTCTTAAGATGTTTGGGTACTTATGATTTGTGACTGTAACCTTGAGTAGCCACTCTGGTATAACTTGTGTTGGCCATGTTTGAAAATCCTTTCTTTGGTTTCCTTCGAAGTGTCAGGAAACCTATCATAAAAAATTTCAAGTATGTTATATATAACCACACTTTTATTTAGATCTAAAGAAAAATAAAGGTGGTGTTGAAATCTAAATATTGTAATTTACCTTGGTGTACAAGTTATTTGTTCTCCTAATTTTTTCAAAATATTCTATATTGCATCATCAATGATCACCTTTCGCTTGCTCTCTAGAATTGAGAGAGGACTCTCATACCTAGGATTTCCTGCCAAGCTTCGTCTATAAAAATCCCACGTATATTTTAAATATTTACCTGCTGCAGAGATGACCGTTTTTTTATTGAACGTGTTTACTCCAAAGAGGCCTTCAAGATAATCCATAAGTTCCTTTTTGAGGTTGGAATTCTGGCAATTCCACCTCATGCATAAGGTTTCCCCAAAAATCAACAAGGCCTTGCTCTCTAGGTGCCTATAAAAATGGTCATTTCCTACACACAAAAAGATATGATCATTAATTTAAAATTAATAATCTAGATGATTTGTGTATGATAAGGACAACATTAAACAATTAAAATATGAATTAAAAATACATGGGAGTCTTGATTGTTTTAATGGAAGTCCATTATCGTCGACCAAAAATGTGCATGGAAGGGTCCCTGTGCTTGTCACACGTCTAGCTCCAGGAAATGCAACCATGTCAACCACATCACCATGAGCCTCATCTCTGCCACCATCTCTAGACTCTAACCGAGGTGTGGATGTCTGAAGGTGTGTGTCATGGCTCCTATCTAAATTAGGTGTGGAAGATGGAGAAGTAAATAATACTCTAGCAACTGTATGACATCCCACATCAGGACTTTGTAGCGTCTCTGTAGCACCACTACTACCAACACCGGGCTGAACAGGCTCCAAAAATCTCTTTATAAAAAAGAAAATGTTTTTTTCGTGAGATAATGTAAAAGTCAAAGAACAAAGTTTCATTATTGAACATATGAGTACATTAAAAAAAACAATTTAAATTATGGTTATTACCTTATATGTGTTAAGTTGTGACATAAGGAGATTGATATTTGCTAGGACGTTGGGAGTTTGATCTGGACGATCTAAGAAGCTAGCAAGTTCGTTGTTCGCTTTAATGATATATATATTTTTTTAAAACCATCAGATTAGGGGATGAATAAAACCCCTCCTCATCGGAGAAATCATGATCAACATGGCCTGCAGACTACATATAATTTCAACAAAAACAATGTTATTTCAATAAAATTATATAAGCAAATAATAAAATTCACGTAAAATGAAAGTGGAAATTGATAATCATTTACATGTTCTGCGGCTGGCCCTTTTCCACGATCATCCTTCCACATTATAATATAATTAGAACCCCCAAATATTTAAAAAATTGTTAACGATAACAAAAAAACAATGTTAAAGATAATATTTACAACAATGTTAAAGATAATAAAAAAATATAATGCAATAAGTAGAGATTTCTTAAAGACGTGTTGCGTAAGAACCTGCACACTATTAGTCAATGTTTCTATTTGATTCAAATGGTAATCCACTAATAACTCTTCCCCCAGAGCTATCTTTTTTTGTTGCGCATAAGACTATCTAATTCTCTTCACATCCCTCATATATGCAATTCAGTGGTTTGTTTGTTGTCCCGGTTCGTGTGTTGTTTATAAACCCTGCAATATTGTCGGAAGCTTTAGGCCTTTCATCAATATAGATAGTCGCTCCCTTATTTTTATCCTTGTTTACTAGTTGTATATAATTTGCGGTAAGTGCATATCTCTGCATACTTCACATGTACCGTACTAGCCGCATCTAATCGTTATAATTGTAACACAGTCCGACATAGTCCATCAATTCAGTTACTATATTTTATTTTACAATTATTCCATCCATGGAAAATATCCCCAAGCCATGTAGGGAGGATGGTGCAATGCAATATGTACTATTGTTGACAATGAATTCAACATCTATAGGAGTTAGTTCCTTAGGTACCCATTGTTTCACCAGATTCTTATACCTGAGTGGCACCTCTATGTCTCCTATGCTCTCATCATCATAAGAGGATGATACTCCTTCGACAAGAAAAAAATTCATGCGTCTACAAAATTTTATTCTGACTTTTTCACCTCTGGTCCTTGTTTGCTTATCATATCTACTGGATGTGGTCACATTTCCCTCTATTTCATGTTCTAAGCTTTCCTCACTCGAGGAAGAAATATCTGACTAGTACTTGTTTGGTTGTACCTTCAGTTGCATGTGCACGTGTTGTTAGTGAGTAGTCCATCATCATCCTAGTTCCAATTTATGAAGTTTTTTTTCTATATTCAAAGTTCTAAATGAAAATTTTATATCTTTAGTTTTGGATGCACAATTAGACTAGGGTGAAATTACCAATATTAGTGGTCAACCACCTAATTTAATGTGATATCCCTCTTGATTTTGGACATATTAATGTGATAACACTAAGGACATGATAAGTTTATCATATGGATCTAAGAAAAAAATAGTATTAAAGTTGTTGTTTGTTGGATTTGTGCAAATTAGAATTATTATAAGAAATTTCCATTGAAGATGAGGTTCAATGCTATGGAGTAAGAAATACAACCATCAATTGGTGTGTTGCAAATATTGGGTGCTTTAGTTGGAAATATGTCTAAGGAAATCCAAGAGTAGAACTATGCAAATATTAGTTTTGTTCAAGACAAGAGTATAACTATACAAATATTAGTTGTGTTCAAGCCAAGAGTATAACTATACAAAGATTAGTTTTGTTCAATTCAAGTTGAAGAATAAGTTAGTTATGGCGATGGTTAACAATAGTACAACCCACATTTTTATGTAGGAAGTACTGGTTGTTAAACTCAATGTGCAGTTGAAATTAGTGCAATATTTTTTCAAGGCAGTAAGATATAGTAGTTATTTGAGAGAGACATGTAGAATTTAGTTAGTTTTTATGCCCTGAGGAGGATTTGGCCAAGAGTCCCTGAAATGGTTTGGGATGCGACTTGAAACTGGGCATAAAATGAAAACTGAGACTCGGATTGAGGAACCGTCGACTCCGATGGATTCCTGGGATAGGATTTCACTTAGATCACCCCTCACTCCTGAGTGCCATGCCTAGGAAGTTGCTTTACTCATTGATTTCGAGAACTAGTGTTTTTCGCAGTTTGAAGCAAACCAACATTTGGATTAAGGGGTCCAATTTATGAAACCGTGCCTCGGGAGCGGATGGAAAATATATTCACCTATTCCACGCCTAAACAATCTTGCAACAACTCACAAAACTCAAAAATGTTGCTCCATTAGGTTTTTATTACCTCAGGAGAAACTGGTCAAGAGTCCCTGAAATGGTTTGGGATGCAACTTGCAACTGGGCATATAACAAATATCGAGACTCGGATTAAGGAACCGTCGACTCCGTGGAGCAATTGGTCAAGAGTCTCTGAAATGGTTTGGGAAGCGACTTACAACTGGGCATATAACAAATATCGAGACTCATATTAAGGAACCGTCGACTTCGATGGATTATTGGGATATGATTTCATCTAGAGAACCCCTCACTCACAGGTGCCATGAGAAGTTTCTTTAATCACTAATTTCAAGAACTAGTGTTTTTCTTAGTGTTCAGCAATGCAACATTTGGATTAAGGGGACAATTTATGAAACCATGCCTTGGGAGAGGATGGATAATTTGGTCACCTATTCCATACCTAAAAATCTTACAACATCTCACAGAACTCAAAAATATTGCTCCGTTAGTCTTTTATGCCCTAAGAGGGAATTGGCCAAGAGTCCCCGAAATGGTTTGGGATGCGACTTGCAACTGGGCATAAAATGAAAACCGAGACTCAGATTGAGGAATCGTTGACTCCAATGTATTCCTGGGATAGGATTTCACCTAGAGCACCCCTCACTCCTGAGTGCCATGCCTCAAAAGTTGCTTTACTCATTGATTTCGAGAACTAGTGCTTTGCTCAATTTGAAGCAAGCCAACATTTGGATTAAGGGGTCCAATTTATGAAACCGTGCCTCGAGAGAGAATGGATAATATAGTCACCTAGTCCATTCTTCAACAATCTTGCAGCATATCACGGAACTCAAAAATGTTGCTCTGTTAGGTTTTTATGCCCTAAGGAGCAATTGGCCAAGACTCCATGAAATGGTTTGGGATGTGACTTGAAACTGGGCATATAACAAATATCGAGACTTGGATTAAGGAATCGTTGACTCCGATATATTACTGGGATAGTATTTCATCTAGAGATCCCCTCACTCATGAGTCTCGTGCCTCAGAAGTTGCTTTAATCATTGATTTCGAGAACTAGTGTTTTGCTCAGTTTAAAGAAATGAAACATTTGGATTAAGGGGACAATTTACGAAACCATGCCTCAGGAGAAGATGGATAATTTGATCACCTATTCCATGCCTAAACAAGCTTGCAACATCTCACGAAACTAAAAAATGTTTCTTTGTTAGTCTTTTATGCCCTGATCGGGAATTGGCCAAGAGTCCCTGAAATGGTTTGGGATGAGACTTGAAATTGGGCATAAAATAAAAACCGAGACTCAGATTGAGGAAATGTCATCTCTGTTGGATTCCTGACACAATATTTTAGCTAGATCAACCCTCACTCCCGGTTCCAACCCCTTAGAATTTATTTTTTTCATCGATTTCGATAACTAGTGCCTTGCTCGGTAAGAAACAATGCAACATTTGGATTTTGGGGATCCAATTTACGAAACCATGCCTCGGGAGTGGATGGAAAATGTGGTCACCTAGTCCATGCCTAAAAAAGCATGCAGAATCCCATGGAGCTCAAAAATGTTGATCCGTTAGGCTTTTATGCCCCGAGGATGAATTGCCAAGAGTCCCCGAAATGGTTTGGGATGCGACTTGCAACTAGGCATAAAATGAAAACCGAGACTCGGATTAAGGAACTATCGACTCTGATGGATTACTAGGATAATATTGAATCTATAGCACCCCTCACTCATGGGTTCCATTCGTTGGAATTTTCTTTAATCATTGATTTCGATAACTAGTGTTTTGCTCAGTTTGAAGCAATGCAACAATTGGATTAAGGGGCCAATTTACAAAACCATGCCTCAGGATTTGATGGATAATTTGGTCACCTAGTCCATTCCTAAACAAGCTTGCAACATCTCATGGAACTAAAAAATGTTGCTATGTTAGTCTTTTATGCCCTGAGCGAGAATTGGCCAAGAGTCCCCGAAATGGTTTGGGATGCGACTTGCAACTGGGCATAAAATGAAAACTGATACTCGAAGTGAGGAACCATCATCTCTGTTGGATTCCTGGCATAGGATTTTAGCTAGATCACCCCTCACTCCCAGTTCCAACACCTCGAAAGTTGTTGTTTTCATCAATTTCGATAATTAGTGCTTTGCTCAGTAAGAAGCAATGGAACATTTGAATTTAGGGGTCCAATTTACGAAACCATGCCTTGGGAGAGGATGGACAATGTGGTCACCTATTACATTCCTAAACAAGCATGCATAATCTCATGGAGCTCAAAAATGCTGCTCCGTTAGGCTTTTATGCCCGTAGGAGGAATTGCCAAGAGTCCCCGAAATGGTTTGGGATGCGACTTGCAACTGGGTATAAAACGAAAAACAAGACTTGGATTGAGGAATCATTGACTCCGATGGATTCTTGGCATAGGATTTCCACTAGAGCACCCCTCACTCTCGAGTGCCATGCCTTGAAAATTGCTTTACTCATTGATTTCAAGAACTAGTGTTTTGCTCAGTTTGAAGCAAACCAACATTTGGATTAAGGGGTCCAATTTATGAAACCGTGCCTTAGGAGTGGATGGAAAATATATTCACCTATTCCACACCTAAAAAATCTTGCATCATCTCATGGAACTCAAAAATGCTGCTCCGTTAGGTTTTTATGCCCTCAGGAGCAATTGGTCAAGAGTCCCCGAAATGGTTTGGGATGCAACTTGCAACTGGGCATATAATGAATATCGATACTCGGATTAAGTAACCATCAAATCCGATGGATTACTAGGATAGGATTTCATATATAAGACCCCTCACTCACGGTGTCATTACTCAGAAGTTGCTTTAATCATTGATTTCGGGAACTAGTGTTTTTCTTAGTTTGAAGCAATGAAGCATTTGGATTAAGGGTCCATTTTACGAAACCATCCCTCGGGAGAGGATGGATAATTTGGTCACCTATTCCATGCCTAAACAAGCTTGCAACATCTCACAAAACTCAAAAATGTTGCTCCATTATTCTTTTATGCCCTGAGTGGGAATTGGCCAAGAGTCCCCAAAATGGTTTGGGATGCGACTTGCAACTGGGCATAAAATGAAAACCGAGACTCGGATTGAGGAATCGTCATGTCTGTTGTATTCCTGGCATATGATTTTAGCTAGAGAACCCCTCACTCCCAGTTCCAACACCTCAGAAGTTGTTTTTTTCATCGATTTCGATAACTAGTGCTTTTCTTAGTAAGAAGCAATGCAACATTCGGATTTAGGGGTCCAATTTACGAAACCATGCCTCGGGAGAGGATGGACAATGTGGTCACCTATTCCACACTGGGAAAAGCATGTAGAATCTCATGGATCTCAAAAATTCTACTCTGTTAGGATTTTATGCCCGGAGGAGGAATTGCCAAGAGTCCCCGAAATGGTTTGGGATGCAACTTGCAACTGGTCATAAAACAAAAACCGAGACTTGGATTGAGGAACCGTCGACTCTGATGGATTCCTGGTATAGGATTTCAACTATTTCACCCCTCACTCCTGGGTTCCATGCCTCAAAAGTTGTTTTACTCATTGATTTCGAGAAGTAGTGTTTTTCTCAGTTTGAAGAAAAACAACATTTGGATTAAGGGGTCCAATTTATGAAACCATGCCTTGGGAGAGGATGGAAAATATAGTCACCTAGTCCATGCCTAAACAATATTCCAGCATCTAACAGAACTCAAAAATGTTGCTCTGTTAGGTTTTTATGCCCTCAGGAGCAATTGACCAAGAGTCCTTGAAATGGTTTGGGATGCGACGTGCAACTAGGCATATAATGAATATCGAGAATCGTATTAAGGAACCGTCGATTTTGATGGATTACTGGGATAGTATTTCATCTAGAGCATCTTTCACTCATGGGTGACATGCCTCAAAAGTTGCTTTAATCATTAATTTCGAGAACTAGTGTTTTTCTCAATTTGAAGCAATGCAACATTTGGATTAAGGGGCCAATTTATGAAACCATGCCTCAGGAGCGGATGGATAATTTGGTCACCTAGTCCATGCCTAAACAATATTGCACTATCTCACAAAACTCAAAAATGTTGCTCCATTAGTCTTTTATGCCCTGAGCGGGAATTGACCAAGAGTCCCTGGAATGGTTTGGGATGTGACTTGCAACTGAGCATAAAATGAAAACCGAGACTCAGATTGAGGAATAGTCATCTCTGTTGGAATCCTAGCATAGGATTTTAGCTAGAGCACCCCTCACTCTCGATTCCAAACCCTCGAAAGTTATTTTTTCATTGATTTCGATAACTAGTGCTTTGCTTAGTAAGAAGCAATGCAACATTTGGATTTAGGGGTCCAATTTACGAAACCATGCCTCGGGAGTGGATGGAAAATGTGGTCACCTAGTCCACGCCTAAAAAAGGATGCATAATCTCATGAAGCTCAAAAATGTCCCCGAAATGGTTTGGGATGCGACTTGCAACTGGGCATAAAACGAAATCTGAGACTTGGATTGAGGAACCATCGTCTTTGTTGGATTCCTGGCATAGGATTTTAGCTAGAGAACCCATCACTCCCGGTCACACCCCTCACTCCTGGTTCACTCCCGATTCATGATTGGATTCTAGTTTCTCTAAACATTAGTTTTGAGCCTACATGTATTACTGTTCAAGAGGTTGGGAGAATCTTGGGAGAAAGAAGAGGAACCTCACTTATTTTTTAGAAAAGGGACACAACACTCCCTATTTTAGGGGAAGTCTAGTATAAGAAGTAGAACTTACCAGATAGAGGGGGGATAAAAGCAGTCTTTGACCACTTCGAGAATGGGATCATCCTTTTTAAGCAGGACAAGGAATAAAATATCTTCAAGGGAATTTTATATATTTCCATCAAGGACATGTACAATTCTGATGTGGACAATTTTGCATGGAGGCATTTCTCCCGGACCTTTTCATGAAAGATTGTGAATCTATGGTGCATGTACAAATATGTGAGATGTGGGTTTATGATAATATTTTGAATTTTCCAATAACATTCTCCATTTACCTTGTGTAAACCATTCCACTTGGTGTGTGTTGCACTAAGTGTAAAGAACAATGTTGGAGAATTATAAGATGTAAGTTAGGTATGAGCTATTTGTTACCTCTTTATTACATTTTATTTTAATGGTATCCATATTTTGTATTGATCAAATGAGGAATTAACCTGGAACTAATGCCATTAGACACAAACTCAATCCTAATTCCAACTAAGGAGAAAAAGAAACACACTCTAATTAATCTAGGAGTCAAGCATGCAAACAAACCTTCTCACAAAGAAGCGTTAGTTGGTGATGGAATCCAACATCGCATAATCGATGCATGAAGGGGATGAGTTTCAATGGATGGGAAAGTTACGTTGAAAACCTTCTTAATGAACTAATGCCCTGGTGAAATTTAACTCACCTAGCAGTGGGCAACCCTCCAAGGAGTCCGAGTGATTCTATCCAACGTCGATCCCAGGTACAACACGACCTTCCCTGTGTTGTCACCTTGTGTACGAAGTCTAAAATATTATGGCCTCTATGTTACCACCTACTAAACCAAAGCAGAGGGGGGACAGATGACAGTCGACACCAAGACCAACAAAGATGGGTTGATTACTCTGAGGGCCCCAATGTGACCTTGTGATTGACCCTTGTGTTAGAAGGGCTTCCCAAAGTCAGTGATATAGCAATTGGATTTCACTCCCTAACTCAAGGCATTATGTTTGTTTAGCAGCTTTGGAAATTTATTCTCACAATCCTATTCCAAATCTCTACACCTAAGCTAATATGGGTTTGAAGATCCCTAGAAAAGTTTCTAGATAAATTTTTATTAACGCTTGATTTTAGGTTGTTGTTACTCAAAAGAGTGGTCGTGAAACTGATGGTGTTTTGACTTGAGTTTTTAAACCATGCAAGAGGAAAATGAAATGCAAGAATTTCAACTTCGATGAAAACTAGCTATGGAAAGGAGCAAGAGGTTTTAAGAAAAGTAATAATTTCTTGATAGATTACTATGTGTGCAGTACTTCTAGGAAAAAAATAGAGGCACAAAATAAATTCTCATATCCATGTCAGATAAAAATGCCACAGGAAAAAAATAGAGGCGCAACCATCAAAGAGGCCACAAAAAATTACTTGTCAACAAAAGGGTCACAAGGTAGTGAACTACATGATCTCAATGGGACAAGGTAGGCATACCCATAATCGTTGAGATAACTCATGATATAAATAGTGATACAATGAAGAAGTCTTGAATACAACATCGTGCAAGAAACCATGGCCAGAATATATTAATATGACATAATCAGTCTCATATACATATATATGGGTGTTAAAATTTGAAGTACATCCCAACTGTGACTGAACTAAGTACATAAGAAATGATGCACCCATGTTGAAGGAAGGGGGTGGAAGAGACCTGAGAAGCCATGATAAACAAGAATGGGTCTTCAAAACCCACATGTATATTCTATCAAAATATGTGAACTGCAACTATCTATAATTTTTGGTGCATATGCAAATGCACTTGCTTACTTCAACACACTTGCTTTAGTGTCATTTTTACCTTGCATGAATTATTTTCTTTAGTGCTTTCGTACACACAAGAAATTAAAAAAACATTGCCTTATTTTCTTTAGTTCTTTCTTCCATAGAAGAGTCATCTGTCCTTAGATTTCAAAGTTCTTATTCTTCCACAGTTAAGTAAAAAATGATCATTTGGCAGTTTGGCTTAACCTAGCTCATGTGGAAGTTTGCTTTTGAAACTTAGCATGGTTACCTTTGTTCACTGTTTTGTAGGTTATTATGATCTCCTTTACTACCTGACTAGCATGGTTTGTAGTAGACAAGATTGGTTCATACCCCAAGTCTTGGATCCCTTCTTCCATGGATGAGTTTGAGCTTGCTCTTCAGTTTGACATATCTGTCAGGGTTATAGCTTGTCCCTATGCTTTGGGCCTTGCAACACCCACTGCAGTCATGGGGGGTTACTGGAGTAGGTGCCACACAAGATGTTCTCATCAAAGGAGGAAAGGCACTTGAGAGTGTACATAAAGTGAAGAGGGGTTGGTGAATATATAAGAAGAGGTGGATATGGTGAAATAACAAGAGTTCGAGATGGTCGACATGGAGGATAAGGTGGATATTAAGAGGATAAGGTGGAGGTGAAGAAACTTGGGGTTTCCCAAAGCCAACGTAAACATGGGGTTTCTCTACAACACACCAAGGCGAGTTGAAAAGATAGGCACCCGGAGGCATGGCAAGAGTTAGCGACAAAACTCATGTGGGAAAACAATTGGGGTTTCTAGAAGGAAAGGAAGGGCGAGTTGGAAAGATCATAATTATAGTTGCTAGTTGTATAAAAATGATTATAATAATAAAGAAGAATCATAATTTCTAGTTGTATAAGAAAAACTTCAACAATAGTTGACTACTAAAACCCATATAAAAGACATCTTGTGTTTATAACTTCAGATCATATGAGAAAGTATAAGAGTTCATTGGTCCTAGGGTACATTTCATAGGCTATTGATATAAGGAAAATAAACCCTAGTGATTCTGATGGACCACTATATAGTAGGATTTCAGGGCCCATATTACAACTTATGTGGTTTATTTTGTGTCCTAAGATATTAAAGCCTACATCAACCATATGTAGTCAAGTCATGTGTCACAAAGATCAATATTTGGTGGGATTGACATGTTTCTTCCATAGCATGTTGGTGTTATAGAAAAATAAGTAGTAGATAGTTGACCCAACACTATATAGGTAATAAGAAAACCATGTATATCAATGAAGAATTACAAATGTCAATATTGCAATTCAGTGAGGGTTTCTGAAGCAGTAGTAACCAGAGTTAGTATGCTACTTGATGAAAACATTTCAAAATAATAATTTGGTGATTGCAAGTGGTGAGCTCTCTACTTGAGTGAAATGAAGACCTTTCTCGGGCTGCAGAAACCTTAGCTAATATGAGACATTGCTTGTTTGTTGTTGGTGAAGTTTCATAGTTTGCAAATGTGAAAATGAAAACAACGACTATTTCTTACATGAGTAATGACAACTATACTTAGTTTTTAATCTGGTTACCTCATTTTTATGATGAGGTTCTTCATGAGCTGGAGAAAGAATAGAAATGGTGCATGACTGCATTTCTAGAGGAGTATAAATTGCTAGTACCAATTGTGTTGATTAAGACAATGTCAATGATATCTATGAAATTTGTTTCTCATATTGATGGTACACTTGGGCAAGCCTTGATTGAAATAAGGAATTTGATAGGATTATTATCGCATTTATCACCTAGAGAGACATTAATAAGTATTGGAGTTAAGACTAAAAATCTTGAGACATTAATTGAATTGCATAATATGACTAGAGATTTTGCTAGAAATATTAATCACTTGTTTGTAGTTGTTGATATAACATTTTTGGAAAATACTTTAAGGGATTTTTATTCACCATATGTGAGTTATAAACAAAGGTATAGTGAATTGGAACATGTAATTCTTTTGGTTGAGATTGTTTCTCTAAACTTGTGAGGAGTTGTTCCTCATGGTGTGGGTGTTCAAGGAGTTTAGCTTAGTGAGACAGTAAGGAGGATGGAAGAATTTATTCCACAAGTGACTGCCTTACTTGAAGTATCTATTGAGAGGTGCATAAGTTTCACAACAAGTTTCAAAGCAGAGGCACTTATTCGTACATTAGATGATGCAATGCTTCAGTACCTAGAAATGCTACATGAAACATTAAAATCATTATTGTTTGTATATGGAATTGATCATTCTGCACACAATGATGCTATTGGAATATGAAAGGAGTCTAGAATTTAATTAAAGTGTCGAGAAGATATAATTTTCTTTGAGTTACTTGGTAAACTAGTAATAGAACTCAATACAATGTCAACAATGGAAAAACGAAGTTCTGGATAGGAATTTTGTTTTTCAAAGTCTTAAGCTTCTGGACATAGTTCCTCCAACAGTTTTGCAAGAAAGTGTGCCTCAATTATATAGGAAAGATGACATGGACGAAGGAGGAGATACGAATTCCCTTGTAGTTGGAATTTACATGGGCCCTATATCAAAACCCCCATCCTATATTACAACCCCAAAATCGTATCCAAAGAATTGCTCATGCATAAACAAACCATTTTGACATATAAAATTACCCTAGAAAAATTAAAATGCAAAGGTTCTCACTGAGTTTGGTAGCATTGTTGGTGGGATTGTGTTCTTCCAGAGGTTCTCACCAGTAATCGCCTGCGCTATTGCTGGACAGGGCCTCCTTGATGGTGGGATCATGTGGGAATGATGGTGGGTGGCCTTTCTCCTTATTACAGTAATCGCTCGCGCTATGGCCGGATAAGGCCTCCTCGATGGTGGGCTCATGTGGGAACAATGGTGGTCCTATCTCCTTGTTGCAGTAATCACTCACGCTATGGTCGGATAGGGCCTCCTTGATGGTGGGCGCTTGTCTCCTTGTTGCATTCTCGAGAGCGCACATGCAAATATCTTCAAAAACAGTGAGTGAGCGCGAATATATTCAAACATAGTTTTTGTCTCTCTATTTTGGTTTTGTTACATTTTGTTTTTGTTATTTCTTGTTATATGTTGTTATTTTTTTTTTATTTTTTTTGTTACTTCTTATTTCTTATTATATATTATATAATAATATAATATATATATATATTATTGAATTAAATTTATAAATTGAATTGAATTAATTTTATTATTGAATTAATTTTATTATTGAATTAAATTTATTGGAATTTTATAAAATGAAAATGATTCCCTTTTACCATTAGATTTTACCATATGTTATAAAATGATTTTACCATAGATTTTATAAAATGATATTATAAAATGATTTTACCTTAGATTTGTGACTCCCTTTATTGACATAACCCCTATCTCGTAATCCCTATATAACTTGACCCATATAAGACGATGATGATGATGATGACAATGATGATCTGGAGGATGAGGAGGAAAATGACAACATTGATTACAGTGATAACAATGACGATGACGACCACAATGATGATGATGGAAAGGATGGCAATGATCATGATGACTATGAAAACAATGAAAATGATGATGACGACGACAACGATGATGATGATTATGAAAGTGGAGGCTTTGTTACATCTCATTGTTGAGCATAAGGACAAAATCAGTGATACATGAAGAGAAAGTAGATGAACGAGATGCAATAATGACAACACGTGATCAGGAGATCATGAAGATTTTTGTACCCCAGGAGTCTGATGCAGGAGCATCAACCCCCCCTAAGTAAAAATTTGAAATTCGAACCTTCCAGAGGCGGATGTGGCCTTGAGGATATGATTTCCTCTACAATTGATTGAATTTGTTTTTGTAACTGCTATGTTAAGAATATTTTAATTGATTGTGAGCGATTTTTGGGAGTTAGATCAGATCATTTCAGTGATCTGATCCTTATTATGTTTTAATTGTTATAAATTATGAACCTTCGGGTGTTTTTAGGGAGGCCCATAAATAATTTAATACTAAGGCAAGTGTGTAGATTAGTCGAGAGGCGATCAGGACCGTCGAGGCCATAGTGTAATTCAAGCTCGAATAGATAATGAATTTTTGTAATTATGTATTATGATGCATTCTATTTCATGCGTGATTGTGTGTGTAATTGTGTTTGGATGTAAGTGTGAGACATAGGCCATCTATCAAAGTTGCAAATCCGGGATACTTTGAAATGATCATATTCTAGTACGCTGAATGATTGACCGTCGATCACAAAATGGATCGACGACGATATAGGATTTTTGCATGACAAACGATGAGGAAATTAACATAAGTAAATTGCCTGAAATAAGATCATGTGCGGGATTAGAAATCCATGCGTCAGTATAAGGTGGATTTTTGGGGTCCCCTGTCTCGAGATCTGAGTCAAGAGTCATCCCCTCCAAAATGATGTGGATCGTGCATAATCAAAATAAACCTACAGTGGATAGTTAAGAACCTTTCGGATTAGCGTGAAGTCATAATATGTGGTCATTCAAAAAGTTAGACCCATGTTCTAAGTTATGGAATATATGAGTAAAGGATCGATGCTTGGGGAGCGCAGATTTGTGCAAAGGAGATTGACAATGACACCAGGGTACTGTTGAACGAATTCGAGGTTGCTGCAAGGACTATTACAGTCCATTGTATGGGCCCATAACCCACAGGTTCGATGATTCGAAGGACACCCAGTTTTCGTCTTCATCACATAATAGATATGTTTAAAGCTTTAAAAAAACAAAGTATTAATGTTTTAGTAGGGCCTTTCAATGTTTTACTATAATGTCATATTTACTCCCAACATCTTGCGAGGGGTTTTTGAGGCATTGTTGGAACACAATATTGGAAAACTACAAATATGGGTCTTAGGTGGCTTAAGGATAAGCTTTCTTTGAGTAGGGATATCTAAAGAGCTTGGTTTCCCATAAAGTGTTTTGAGGACAAGCCTGCTTTGAAAGGAGATGTGTAAAGAACCTAGTTTCATATCCTTAGGAAATAAGAAAATAAGGAATGTGAGGACAAGTCTCTTCTAACTAACATGTTGCACTTATAGGGGAACATCCATTTGAGGGAAAACTCATTTTTTTCTTATGCATTAAATCTGAGTGGGAATTGTAATAGTTCCTTTATGTCATCATTTTATTCACCTCTTGTGATAATTTAATTCCGTTTTTATTTTATTTTTTGGTATTTTTAAATGCATTTTTTGGTAAGTACCTTATGTGAGTTAATGGAGTAGGTTAGGTTGGTTGATGGGTTAGGTAGGTTAATTCATTTTTAATAAGAATAACAATAAACTAGTAGGACACCATTAGGTGTGAGAACCCCCTAAAATGGAAGTGAAATATATGATAGAATGTGCAGTTACTCGTACCATGTGTTGTGAATTATTAATGTTGGGGACTGCTAACTAGTCTTTGTTAGATATGGGTTGCAATGTTATGGATCTCATCATTACAATTTAACTACAAGAACTTTCTCAATTAACTATTCATTCATGTTATGTGTGCCATATCTTCCCCCTTTTCGGTGAGTTGAAATGTTCAAATTGTTAAAGCCCTTTAATTTTTTTATGTGGATTAGGTAGGTTTGTGTAGAGGGTTAAGTGGGTTAGGTGGGATAGGTTTTTGGATTAGGTGGGATAGGTTTGTGGATTAGCTGGGGTAGGTATGTCTATTAAGTAGGTCCATGGTCGGTTATGTAGGTTGTGGGTCAAAGGGGTACATTGTGTAGGTTAGGAGTAGGTTAGGTTGGTTGATGGGTTAGGTAGGTTAAGTCATTTTAATAATAAAAACAATAAACTAGCAGGACACCATTAGGTGTGATGAACCCCTTAAAATGGAAGTGAAATATATGATAGAATGTGCAGTTACTCATCCCATGTGTTGTGAATTATTAATGTTGGGGACTGCTAACTAAGCTTTGTTAGATATGGGTTGTAGTGTTATGGATCTCATCATTACAATTTAACTACAAGAACTTTCTCAATTAAATATTCATTCATGTTATGTGTGCCATATCTTCTCCCTTTTCTGTGAGCTGAAATGTTCAAATTGTTAAATCCCTTTAAAGTTTTATATGGATTAGGTAGGTTGGTTTAGAGGGTTAAGTGGGTTAGGTGGGATAGGTTTGTGGATTTGGTGGGATAGGTTTGTGGATTAAGTGGGGTAGGTATGTCTATTAAGTAGGTCAATGGTCAGTTATGTAGGTTGTGGTTCAAAGGGGTACATTGTGTAAGTTATTGGGGTAAGTAACTTATGTGAGTTAATGAAGTAGGTTAGGTTGGTTGATGGGTTAGGTAGGTTAAATCATTTTTCATAAGAATAAAAATAAACCAGCAGGGCACCATTAGGTGTGGTGATCCCCCTAAAATGGAAGTGAAATATATGATAGAATTTGTGGTTACTCATCCCATGTGTTGTGAATTATTAACATTGGGGACTGCTAACTAGTCTTTGTTAGATATGGGTTGTAGTTTTATGGGTCTCATCATTAAAATTTACCTACAATAAATTGCTCAATTAACTATTCATTCATGTTATGTGTGTCATATATTCCCCCTAGAGAAACATTCCTTGTAGAGATAAGAGTCTTGAAAGCTATCAAGATCCTACCAATCAAATGATGCTTGGGACATAAGGGCTTGTCGAAGTTCATTTTCTAGCTTATAAGTTAGTTCAGAATTTGCATGTGAGATAGGACTATCATTCGATAGTCAAATTGTTACATTTCATTGTCATGAATCATGTGTGAGGGCTTGAGCCACCAAAAATGAAACATACAAATAATATTTGTCTTATGAGCAAGATATGGTACTATCCATTTTGAGGTTTGGCATAGATATTGTTCTTATAGACTACATTACATTACACCATATAATCCCTACATAATCCCTAAACTCCTTGCAAACCATGTAACATCATTCAAAGACATATTCACGACCTCTAAGCCCCATTCTTTTAAAATTTGTTCGAGACGCATGTCCCTGCATCTAGTACTACAAGGGCATGCAATAACATCAAAAAATAAGAACTTAATAAATTGCACAAGCTTCATTAGTTATGTCGTGTCTTTATTTTTTGCTTTCATCTAAGTACTTTTTTTCTCCATAAATAATACTTTCTTACAACATGCCAACATGATGATGTCAACAATGTAAACTGCTAGGATAGGTGAACTAATGAAATGCTATGAGATGGAATGGATGACATGGACAAGGGGGAATGGAGAAAAAAAGTGTCATTTCCAAGATATGGCAAATGGAATTGAGATAGGTAAAGGGACCCTTAGTTTATCAAAATTACTCTAAGTATTAAAGCTTCAAAATCTAGAAGAATTTAATAGAATCTTACAATGTATTTTCAATCCACCTCTCCTTAGGGATGTCTGTCACTCCTAGAGGAGACATTAGTGACCTGGAATACTGCATTTATCCCACTATCAGAAGTTTTCCTGGTTTCATCCAATTGTTTGATGCGAAATTTACGACCATTGCACCACATAGCCTTATGGTGTTTCAACTGCAATATGCCAGATATGTAAAATTTGATGCATTGTCAATTAATAAATTAACATATATATTTATATAACTTCGAAAGTATCTAAAAAATATAGTACACATGTAGTCACATTAATATAATATAAAATAACTGAATAAAATGGGTCAATTTTCTCCGTTGTCCATCTTTCAAACCATATGCTAAATCAATTTCCCTTTGCGTAACATTGGCATCTCCGTTACGACGAGCTTCTCTAACTAATTCAGACAGTCGTTGCCATGATAACCTACCTCCATTATGTTGTTTACATCTTTCAATCCATACATTCATCCAATCAAGATAATTTTCAATGTATAAATGCAGTGCATCCCACTCTTGAGCAACTGAATCAAAAAATCACAATTCACCAATATGAAATATTAGTTATAACGTCCAATATGAAGGTTATAAATATTAATAATTCATGAAATAAATTATATTAATATATTGATGAGTATGATCATATACACAAAAAATGAAACTTTATATGTATTATTAATATAAATTTCCACAATTATGAATATATTACCTCTCATTTTTTTCATTCTACCTTTCCCCGACAAATGCTCATGATCTTCAATTTTTTTGATGGAGTTCACATCCCAAATGTGATCCACTGCATGCATAGCTGACGCTTCTAATTTAGGAAGACACTGACTAATATACACCATGGATTGATATACCATATATCCATCCACCATAGAATCCCCAGGACATGCTCTTTGTCTAACCAACGCCTCCAATGATTTCAAGTGCCTCTCCACCATCCACATTGACCTTGTGTGAACAGGTCCACAAATTTCAATCTCCTCAACTTGGTGTATGAGGTAGTTTTCTTGTGCATTTAAAAATGTTGGAGGTATATACTTTTTCATTTCACACATTAGACGATGAATTTCTCTCTTCCAATAATTTATATCATCTTCATGGATTCCTTTCAATGACAACCATCTACATGAGATGATTACACAAGAAAATAACACGTTTCAACATAACATAATATAATATATTACATTACAAGTAAAACACATGTCATTATATAAGTACAACAATAATTTGAAAGAACATTTTGCATATAAATCACAACTACTTACATCATGTATTTTCCAAGATCATATATAACTTATTTGACATTGTTGTCAAAGTCGTTTGGGAGAGATAGTGGTAGAACATACTATAACAAAAAAATGAATTGTTATTTGTTTCGACCAAAGTAGACAAGAAAAAATAGAAAAAATAAAAGATGTATAAGGCCAATATATATAAATATGTATACCAAAATTATTACCTTAATGAAGGTATGCCAATCATGTGTTTTTACCCCACCAAATTCACCTTTCTTCGTTATTAGATATTATTTATGTTTGAAGAAAAACCTGTGGGAAATTTAATTCTTTGAATGACCTTTTTTACATCATTGCTTTGTTTCTGTGTTAATAACCATGGAAGGTTATTTCGATCTAGTACTCCATCTGATCTATTTGAATATCGGATCACACTTTGCATTGCATGATTGTCTTCCTGAATGTCAGTAAAAATTTTGACAAATTTTACTTTGTCCCTCCTACCATCTATGATTCACCATAACGTTTCTATCAAATTCTTCCCGATATTCATTATATCGAACAAATGAGCTATTTTTATCTCCTCGTAGTAGGGAAACCTCATGAATTGAGCGGGATAAAATTTCATTCCTCGTGTAAGCCCATTATTAATACATTCATGATGATTGCGACCTTCATGAAGCATAAAAGAAATCACAAAAATACTTATCAAATATGGTAAAATAAATTCAATGATTAAAATAAACATTCAAAACATTACATGATCTACGATACATAAAGAAATTGATTACCTTGATGATTTCTATTATATTCCAACCTCCATAAGTGAGGTGTCATTCTTTGTTGTTTTAAACCGGTCTCTTCTTTCGCATTGAAAAGATGTTTTTCAGTAGTACGATACCTGTGGTTCTTAGGGAGGAGGTGCCTATACTCATCAAACACCACCTTTCCTAAAAAATTTGAATTATGATACTTCATATTAGGGCCACAAATTGGACATGCAAATTTACCCCTTTTTTTGAAGACCTACAACAAATGGATTAATGTCAATTATACAATGAGATTATTTAAAAATTAAACATTCACCATGATAACATTAAAAAATTATATAGTATTAAAGAGAAATATTAGAATTCTACATACCAAAAAAATGTGTTTGTCCAGGGGCATCATGAATTGTCCATAAAAGTATTCCATGGAATTTAAATTTCTTCTCACCGATTGGTTTACATATGTCATACATTGTGATGCCAACCCATAACTTTAGTAGATCATCGATAAGAGGCTCGATATATACATTCATATATTTAACCTGGTACTTACCTAATTGTTTGAAATTACACATAATTACTATAGGAATGATATCATGTAATATTTATAAGTAAATAAATAAATAAAAAGATATTATGAAAAAATTGAAACAAATGAAAATGTTACATTCAAAAAATTAATGTAAACAAATACCTGGAACAATCATTGTCAACATTATGTGCTCCCTCTTTATTGACATCCAAGGAGGAATGTTATTGTTGATAGAAAAAATAGGCCACACTGAGTAAATAGACCTAAGCACTCTGAATGGATTAACACCATCAGCTGCCAATGAAAGCCTAACATTACGAGGTTCATCTTTGAAATCTTCCCATTTTTCCTCAATTTCCCTAAATGCAGAACCATCGGCTGGCATTCGAAGAACACCATCTCCACTTTTGTTACGCTCGTGTTAATACATAAATTGTGCTATGCTTGTTATCACTGAAATTTCGTCTGCACATGGTGACAAGAACTCAGCATCGTCAAAACAGGAATGAAGCTATTCATGGCACTGAATCACATTTACAGCATTGCAAAAGGGTCAAAAACTATACAAAGTAACAAAAAATTGAAGGGCGCTTTACAGAATCAGGGTGCGCATGCACATGCGCGGAACAACAACGTATCATTCGCGCACACGCGCAGGACGCACGGCTGTTGGCGCAAAAACCCGCGCACCTACTAAACATTGCATTTATTGAAATTGGTCGGTCTCCCAACCACTAATGGATCAGCTCCCAAGCCGATTTGACATCAAATCTGAGATGAATCCGCATGGTAGGCTGGTCAAAGACCTAATTGAGCCCTAAAGAGCCCCTTTTCACACCTCAAAGGAGTTACATAATCACCCAATGC
>ML778960.1:391909-426058 GCA_009831015.1 Picea engelmannii
TGCCATACTTGGCCTCTCTCAACATACCAGATCTCACCAAGCTTACCAATGATCCTATATTGCATGATGCCGCATGGCCTGCAATGCCAACCAAACTTCCTTCAGACATACCAAAGTTTGAAGGAAAGGCAGGGGATGACCCCACCAATCATGTCATGACCTTCCATCTAAGGTGTTCTTCCAACAGCATTATGGATGATTCCGTCAGATTACGACTATTTCAACGCACACTCACTGGCCCATCAACCAAATGGTATGTAGAAGAAAAGTCAGGGTCCCATACAACATTTGAGTCCTTGGACAAAGCATTCTTAACTTTCTTCCAATTACCCATCCGCCATGACAACGGTCTAGAACTACTATCTAACTTCAAACAGACCTCAGCCACCCACATCGCTGACCATATTCATGAGTGGCGTAGGCGACGTAGTTTGTGTAAAGCATAAACCACCAAACAACAATGTCTTGACTGGTTTCTTAGATCACTTGTCGCTCTTCTTGGTAAGGATGTAGCTTCCACCTTTCCACAATCAGAAGAGGAAGCCATCAGCAAGGCTCAACAATATGACCTCATTTATGCACAGTCGAGATACTTGTACACAGTACTTCCCGATCTTCCAAAACCTGTGCCATTTGGCCAGGACAAACCTGGCATGTCTCACTCAACAGACGGACTAATAGGTGCCACCACACACCATGGACCACAACCCCAACCACCACCGATGTATGGAACACCTCAATACCCGCCGACATATGGGGGCACTACTTATTTTCCCCCGCCCCCTTATCAACAGCCATACCCTGTTGCTATACCTCCACCCATTAGTGGACCACCACCGGCACCTTCCATACATCCACCTATTCCCACAAACAATGGTACTCCCTCAACATCAGCTTATAGTACTAGTGAAAGCACGACGCCTTCCTATGTACCCTATGGATCGGTACCACCACAAAATCCATACTTTCCCTTTCCTGGTTCTCCACAACCCATGGCTCCCCCACATCCTCATGCGGGGGTAAATTTTGTTCAACCCTCTGCTGCTCAACAATACCAAAATTTCGAACAGTTGAATACAGCCAACCCTTCGAACAATGCCAAGAAGAAAGGAAGGAACGGGAATAACAAAAATCCTGGTCAAGGCGGGAATCAACCCCCACAACATCCACCCACTGGGGGCAACCAGAACCAAGGGAACCAAAACCCCCAGGGGGGAAATAACAACAAACGCCAAGGGTGAAATAATGTTAAAACCATCCACCCTTGTGATCTTTGTGGCGTGTACAGTCATTACACTCACCATTGCCCCCAAATTGTTGATTTCAAAATGTTGAAAGACTCTGGGAGCCTTCCCCCCTCTCCAGCGCAACCTGCCCCTCAGCAGGCACAACAACAATACGCGGAACAACCCCCTCCCGCCGTACTGCAAAATCCTATCCCATATCAAGGTGTCATAAACACCCAGCAGGACATGCAACATCCCCCACCTCAGGTGGGCCAATACCATAACCCCAACAATCCAGTAGAGCGAACAATTCTCCTCACCAGTGAGGAAGAAATTCTTTTGCAAACACGCAATCGTCAATATCCTACAACAGCTGAGTCTACTCCCATCTCTTCAGAGACAAACCCTACACCGACGGGACCCCCGTTGATGATCCCTCACCCTTATACCGAACCACCATTACGCATCCCTCGCATCCCCTTGCGCAGGAATGTTCACAATCCACAGGCTAGGGCAGCACATAACTACAGCTTAGTAGATGACTTAGCACAATCCCCGGCTGCCATGTCAGTTCTGGAAGTCCTCCAGACTTGTCCTACGTAGCAGAAATCACTACTTTCTGCCTTGGGGGCAGTCGACCCTGTCGATACTCGACTCATCACTTTTGACCTTGATAGCTGCGAACCTCGTCTTCCCGCCGTCGTCGCTATTCAAGTACCAGTAAAAATACGGAACATCACCGTCCATCGGTGTATCATCGATGAAGGAGCATCTACATGCATCATGTCTAAAACAGTATGGCAGAAACTCGGTTCCCCAGAACTCATACCCTCCGCCATCACATTACGAGCTTATGACGGACGAACATCATCTCCTGAAGGGCTCTTCCAAAACGTCCCCGTGGAACTCGGGGGCAAAACTTTTCTCATTGACATTGAAGTTATTGACGCTCAACTCGATTACAATATCTTGTTTAGACGTAGCTACATGTATGCTATGAAGGCAGTGGCATCATCAGTCTTTAGGACCATCATGTTCCCCCACAACGGAAAGATTGTGACCATAGACCAAGTCTCACATTATGAGCCAAACCCATCTGCCAATCTCTATAACATTCTTCCTCTCATTCACACCAACAAAGATGCATATCCACTAGTAGAGATGGGTCCTGGGATTTTCAAGGATCCAACCTTGTTAGGGACTTACCATGGAGCACCACCACTCCTTCCCCCTAATCATGTATGCGTCGTATCCTCTACCAAAACTCACACGGAGGATGCTCATCCTCCTCAGGAGGCTTCAGTCATTCCTGACGTCTCAACACTCACAGCATCACTCCCACAGGAGCCTCCTGCGAACTCGTCGACCCCCACAATCCACGAATCCACACCCCCTCAGGGGCCTAATCCCATTTGGGAGATAGTTCCCCGACCCCTCACTCAAATTCCCTTCTTTTACCCTCCACCCGGTATAGAAGCTTTCCAGGTAGCCGCAACGCTCACACTACCCAATATGGTGTTAGCAATCCCAGTGTGGTACTTACATCCACCTGAGATGGTCCCTCACCCACAGGAAGGACTCCCCATGATGATTCCTATCCTCACTCCCACTACCCCCACTACCCCCATACTCCCTACCCCCCCTGCTACCGCTGGGGGCAGGAGAAAGAAGAAGGAGCCCACAACTCCACTTCCTCTGCACATCCCACCACCTTGCGCATTGTGTGACAAAGAGGGTCACCAAACCAACAACTGCCCGTCACTACCGGAATTACGGAATTTGATTCCCCTCAATCCAATTCCCACAACACCCATCACTACCGCTAGTCCTATTTCTACCACCCAACCTTCCAGTAGTAAAGGGTTGAGGACCAAATTCACGTGTGTTATCTGTTCTGAGTATGGCCACTACACCCATCATTGTCCAGCACTGCCACGTTTCCGGCAGGCATTAGCTGTCATATGCCAGGACTTTCAGAACAACCCACGCCCTACCACGTCCTCCACAACAAATATCACTCACATTCGTTATGTCACTACTTCAGTCAATGAACACATGAGATGCCCTTGCTCTCTTTGTGATTCGTTGGCCCATTTTACATACTAGTGTCCCATGATCTTGGAATATAGGCAACGTCAATTGGCCCTGCTTCACCAACCCGTAGCAACGGTCATTGAAATTACTTCGCCACTGGTGGATCTTCACGTCATTTCTCCCGAGCCCAAGACACTCCCCACACACTCCCAAAAATCCCCTTAAACCCCCTGTACGGCCCCCCGTACCTACCCTGCCCAAAAATTGGAAACCTATTTCTATGCAGGATGATAAAACCACTAACCTGATACTCGCACACCGTCGATCGGATACCTCGTGCTCCCTGAAACTCCAAATCTCCTCTACAATCTGCTCGTCCAATCACTGTAGCAGCAAGTACAAATGAGGTGGCAATGTGGGCCCTACATCTATATATAGGCCTTTTTCCAAACTTCCACTCAACATTCCGGGAGCCCACGGTGTCCATTTTTCAAACCATCTTTAGCCACGGGATCAGTATCCCGCCGCCTACATCACGGCTGTCCCTGGGTCACTTTTTTTCCTAGGCAACCGGGGCACCTTTTTCCCATATCATGGTCAGGTACGCAAGTGCATAGTCACATTTGTCAAATACATGCTCATATCTTTAATTCTCTTCAAATATCGTTCACTTTGGGTATTTGGTTGTTCTGTGCGCAGGTACTTGATCATCAATCACCGACATCATCCCTTCAGGTATATATATTCAGCACTGGCATGTAGTCTCTCCCGCTGTATTGCATTTACATTTCCAGTCACACCCTCTGATATTGGCCTTTAGGATACCCATTCCCGGCTCTGCAGCACTCACACCTCCATTTCCATCTTCGGTACTGTAACCCGGTAGCATTCTCACCTACATGAGTTGTCCCATTCATAGCACCTTTTGGCACTTTTGACACTCATGTTGTTCTTCATTACCCTTTAGGGATGGGAGTCCTGATAGTCTTTCATCATGTTGCAGATTAACCACATACTCCTTCTCCTCATTTTTGCTAGCTTTCCCATACGGACTCCCATATCATCGCTTTATGGTTATGTTCTTTTTACCTGCACCTCCGCAGGATCACGAACCCACCATTTCATCCACCATCAGTTTGCCCATCTGCGAACCTATCTTCATTTCACCTACCTCATATAGAAACTCACCAAAGGGGCCCCCACCCTCCATCAGTTTTCCAAGAAATTTCTGCCCTCCCTGGGGCACTCATTTTACACTGGGGCACCCGTTTCTGTATTTGTACATTTTTCCCCAATTATTCATTATTTATTGTACAAACGCCTTTATTTCCAGTCATTACATTTTCTTTTGTCGTCCCCGTTGGAGACTTGCTTTCTTTTGGCCACACGCAACCCATGTCACCCTTGGTTGGAGCATTACTTACCATCTACCCTTACCGGCATCGTCCATATCTTCAGAGTACTCCACAGGTCACTTACCTCTACCCTCTAAATTTGTTCACTTTGTCCCGCCTCTGCCACAACTTATCCTTGGTCTTGGCGTCCCCCTGACACTCGACCTTGTCACATGGTTGCGGCCACTATTTATCTCATACATCCTCCAGCCAAGGGTAGTCTTGAGTCTTCCCACTTCTTGACTTCGTCCATGTACCTCTGCCGCTTTCTCACCTCAGTAGATCCCACGGAGCCCTTTGCTTCTGGGAGTCGTGCCCCCCTTTTGTCGACATCAGCACAATTTTCCAGAAGGGTGATAGTATCTTGATTCTCATTTTCTATTCAATGAGAGATCTCAGACGGCATAGGGGGAAACACCATTGCCCCCTGCTGTCGTTGGCCCCCGTAACATTCGACGCCAACACTTTCTCATGTTACGGTGGGTCTTACTTTGCGACTATTGCAGTTATTATTATCATCATTTTCCGAAGACCTCTGAACTTGGTAGGGCCATCAATGCCCACATCATCGTCGCTGCTTATTCCCGCGATCATTGCTTATTGTTCAGAGTATGTTCCGTTGCAGAATTGTCTTTTTCCTTTATCATTACCACCCCCAAGGGCGTTGCAGTTGTCTACACCAGCACTTCAGTTATCTTTTTTCAGAGTTACCTAACACGAGCATGGGGCATGCCCGCCTCGTCTGTACACACTTGTATATTGTTACGCACCTTCTGTAAGGTCGAGTTATACTAGTTCCTTTCTTCTCCACGGGATTGCTCTACACGGTCCCACTCTTGCTCTCTCTTACCACATACATTCTCGGTAAAAGAAACATTGATGGATTTTGGCTATACGTATGCTCCTAACCTCACCCATCAGGGGGCATCTGTTATCACTGAAATTTCGTCTGCACATGGTGACAAGAACTCAGCATCGTCAAAACAGGAATGAAGCTATTCATGGAACTGAATCACATTTACAACATTGCAAAAGGGTCAAAAAATATACAAAGTAACAAAAAATTGAAGGGCACTTTACAGAATCAGGGTGCGCGCGCACATGCGCGGAACATCAACGTATCATTCGCGCACACGCGCACAACGCGCGGCTGTTGGCGCAAAAACCTGCGCACCTGCTAAATGGCGCATTTATTGAAATTGGTCGGCCTCCCAACCACTAATGGATCAGCTCCCAAGCTTATTTGACATCAAATCTGAGCTGAATCCGCATGGTAGGCTGGTCAAAGACCTAATTGAGCCCTAAAGAGCCCCTTTTCACACCTCAAAGGAGTTACATAATCACCCAATGCCATGCTATAAAAAGCCATGAAGAAACATCATTTTCTCAAGGAATTTCATGTATTGTTATGCTGCTAAGATTGTTAAGGACTCACTCTTTGACAATACCACATTGGCACCATTTCATAGAGCCATTCACCTATCCATTGAGGGAATGTGCTTGGAGTTCTTTCACCATCATTCTCATTTTCTTTTTGCAAGGAGAGCAAGTTTGTGAGGGCCTCAAGAGCCTTCCTTTGGAGGAAGAAGGAACCACAGTTCCCTTTCTTCATTGTGCTTTGGATTTCATCAATAAACCAGCTCAAAACATTGGTGATATTGTTCTTTTGTGTTTGTTATTTATTTTTCCATATGCTCATAGTTTTAGTTTGTTTTAATTTAATTCTTGTTTATTGTTTTGTTGTTCTTTTCCTAACCCTTTCCACTACAGCTGTCATGCTTTGCAAGACCCAACAAGGCATGTAAGCACCCTTTATTTGCTCACCAAGTGACGAATTGGGTGCAAACAATCCTTTAACACCTGAACAATCGCTGCAAATGTGGAATTATGGGAATATGACGAAGAACCTTTCAAGGCACCCTTTTTGTTACTTGATCGGTTCGATATCTACTGATAAGACATTGCAAACATTATATTTTCGAAGCATGTTGTCCATAATATATAATATGATCATTAGGACATGCATCTATAGTTTGATAATCCATTCCAATGTCTTTCATAATGGCATGCAAACCTCAATATGTGGGAGGTAAAATATTTGACGATGGTAACAAAAATTCACCTAACAATCTACAACATGAAAAATAACTAGTTAATGTAAAGAATATTAATCGTAAAAATTGCATTCTTATTTTACACATTAATTAACACTAAAAACAAATAGAAAAAAAATCAACATTTATGTATAATATGAGATGAAACATATTACATACCTTAGGATTTTTGTCATACAAGTGTTCAACAAATTATTCATAACCTTTAAGTTCACTAGCGGAGAGAATATTTTCTCTTGATCCTTCATAAATTCATTTATTTGCCTTTTCTAATAGAGGTTCATCATAAATACCAACATTGTCCTCATCCTCATTCGACTGCAAAAACAAATATTGGATCATTTGATTTGTCCCACCATCTTCTTCCATGGGATCATTAACTTGATTTGTCCCATCATCTTCTTCCATGAGATCCTCATTTTCTTGGTCACGATGTTCCTCAACTTGTACAACATCATTTCTACTACTTCTTGGTGCAATATTCAGCGGAAAGTTAGAGGGAAACTCTAACTTTATAATTATCAATAATCATGCAAACTTAGTGTATACTATAACAAACATTCAAACAAATAATATACACATATATAATTTTATATAAAATTGACAATATACAAACATATAATGAATGTATATTACCATGGGACGATATGCATTTGATCCACCATCAATGTGCCCATATTTCCTACAATGTTTTGTAGTTGTTTCTATTAAAATTCTTACGGGACGTATGAGGAAACATTTTTTGCAAGGGAAATAACATCTACCATCACCCTTTCACCCGCTTTACTTTTTCCCCCACCTCTAACTATATTCTACGACATTCTTCTGCAGAAAAATACCCTTTCGGAATCGTCGTTGTTATAGAAAGTCTGTTGCAACATCTTTAAATCGTCAAATATTTATAGGTCAATTGATGTCACTGTCGT
Source organism: Picea engelmannii (assembly GCA_009831015.1). NCBI lineage: Eukaryota > Viridiplantae > Streptophyta > Pinopsida > Pinales > Pinaceae > Picea > Picea engelmannii. The sequence goes on from ML778960.1 coordinate 399,604, forward strand.
CGCAATTGCGACGAACAATGACCTAAATATAACTACTTATTTGTTATATTTAGGTCACTTTATCAAAGAGTTTAATGGTTACAATGGTCATATTTAGGTCACTTTCATTGCAATTGTGACGAAAATTGACCAAATAAATTTAGACTTTGTCAAAATGTATAACGGTCAATATGGATAGTGTAACGACCCCATAGTTACGACTACAGGTGAAGAAGAAAGTGCAATTTTTTTTTTTTAAAAGGATTACAACAACAATTACAACTAAACAACACATCTAACGACAAGCACTATGCTCGCAAAACAGACAAAAAATGACTATGACTCCACGCACTGATATAAGAGAAACTGGGCGAAACATGCTTAAAACAACAAAGAGAAAAGACTACCCGCCCGACACAAATATTACCACGCCTACAAGCTAAGGGACAACATCCCCATCCCAACACAATGAACTCGACTACCAGTTAACTAGAACCTCAATGGAGTGCAACCAAACACATAAAGTCGTTCATCCCAAGCACCAATAGTAAACTTACAACGATCAACAACACCCACACGGAAAGCACAGATCCTGACCAAGTTACACTTCGCCTTTATCCCTTAGGGTGCGCAATGATCCCCTCATTAGGAATCATGTTGTCCCCAGGTGATAAGCACATCTATAACCCTGACGCTACATAACCTATCTAGACCAAGGACTCTAGATGAATCCAACTCGCTATGAGACGAGTTACTAACAAGAGGACTACACCCACACCCCAAGCAACAGATCGACATGACGCAAGATGACGTCCTTCGAAGAAAAACGTAAGATAATACATGACTTTGCCAACAACCCAACCATTAATCAAGTCTAAATTAGTCAATAATTACAATCTAATTTAACATTAATTACAAATCTAATTAGCAAGTCTAAATTACAAATTAGTCAATAATTTACAAATCTAATTTAACATTAAATACAAGTCTAAATTACAACTTAGATACAAGTCTAAATTAGACACAAGTCTAAATTACAAATTAAATACAAGTCTAAATTACAAATTAGATACAAGTCTAAATGACAAATTAACTACAAGTCTAAATTGCAAATTAATTACAAGTCTAAATTACAAATTAAATACAATCTAATTTAGCAATTATCAATATATAACAATATTAACCATAGTAATATATAATGCTACAATTATAACATTATTCACAACATTAATTTCCAAAACGTTGTCAACATTATTAACCATATTAAAGTTTAACAAGTTGTCTATTAAACATTTAAAATTGTTGAGTAATAACAAGCTGTCTATTAAACATTTAAAATTGTTGATTAATGACAATGGATACTGTCAACGTTGTATGGGATTTCTATATCTGACTAATTATACCAATCGTTGTATATTAAATCCAAAGTGGCTGACTAAAATAACCCACGCGCAACCTAATAAATACAGGAATGTTGGAGTAATAAGATAGCTGAAAAAAATGCAGGAACAATGGAATAATGAGATAACCTAGTGTCCCAAGTGTTTTTTAGTAGGCTGAATCCATTTCTAAATTCAGAAGCACAATTTAAAAAAAAAAAATTACGATTTCATGTAGTCCAATTCCAACTAAAAAGACAAAAATGTAAAACAATTACACAACTCAGTTATTTTATAACCACCTATCATAAATGAATTATAATGAATTTATTGGAGATTATCGATAATAACGTGAATAACTACTATTCTTCAATGCGGCTCTTATTATGATTGTTTCAATGTAAGAATTAGGCAATCTTGCAACTCCTATCATTTGATCGAACCACGAGTTTTCTGTGTATTCATGATATTTGCAATTTTTTATAAATGTGTGATTCTTGGTGAGAAAGCAATGCAGAGTCAAGGATATCTTATCTTGGAAAGCAATTTTAGTTTTTTAAAAAATAAAAACAAAAACTTGAAGTAGACATCAATAATAATAAAAAGTTAGCAACAGGTTCAGGATAAGTTTTCATATGCCAATAACCAACACAATGCAAACACTGCGAAAACAAAATTTTCAATAACATAGACATGGAACAAAAATTGCAATCAAAAGAGTACACTATTTACAATGTAACATTTTATGCTTAAAAAAAAGGGGGTTGAGTCTCTGTATCTGAAAAGCTGTGGAATCCACTCCACATCCTTTACACGTGTAATTGTAATCGAGCTCCTTAGAGTTTTAAAACCCTACTACACTGTTGGGTTGCACTGTACCATTAAGAGACTATTGAAGAAATGCCAGGAACTGTTACTGCATAATAATTGCATTCATTATGCCATCAAATACCCATGTCAGAGGTTGAATTGTTAAAGAGATCGTAATCCATGGGAAGAGGAGAGGGAAAAGAGGAAGTTGCATCGATGGCGTGTGGGGTAAAAATGGGCTCTGATTGCATGCGCAACAGATGTCTGTAAGGCGAGTATAAATAGTTTGGTTGGGCTGTTACACAGCGGAAACTCATGAAGTACATTTGGAGAAAACAGATGCGAAGATGGCAAGAAGACGTTTGGTGATAAAGGAGACATCGAACCATACTGAATAGTTGGAAATAACAAGGATTGGGCAGTGGAGGGTTGAGCAGAATTGGGCAGATGGGTCAGAACGCAAGGTAAATTCACCTTAAAACATAATGAAATTGCAGAGGAAAAATTACAGTCAAGTATTAAATTGCAGAACGAAATTTTTCCAGTTTGTAAGGAATAAAATCTCAGAGTAAAAAGATAAAATTAATTCATCCATCAAGATGTAGGAAAAACGCAGGAGAAAAACGCAGTAACAAGAGTAATAGAATTTGACCATTACACAGTAATAAAAGAATAAAACACAGTCTAGAGTGGCCCAGGGCCGAGTAAAAATTCTCCATCAAACAATAAATCGCAGAGTTAATTAATCACATCAAGGAGAAATACAATCACTCAACATGGAACAATCAACAGGGGTAGACGACTAGGAAAAAACACCCTTCACTCGTCATCCATGCACAAAAAAGAAGGGCATTATGATCTATAGGTCTATTAACACCAAAGTGATGATCGTCGATCTGAATTCTGGTCGACTGCTCAGGCGTGGACTGATGATCTAGGGATGAGGATGAAGACAAGGCATAAACTCTTCATAAAAATCAATAAAACCAACAGGACCATCACAACATTCACGGATCGAATGCCAAGGGAATCAAGTCAAGCAGGGAGGTTAAGGCTATGGGGAATTTAAGTTCTCGGTTAAAATGCTAAGTCAACACTTTCTTTACACAATTAAAAGTACATAAATGAAAGCATAAAGTCAATAGTAATCTACCATAAAGAATAACAGCATGCGTACCGTAGCCCAAGTTGACAACTCTGATTCGTTGTTGTAGCGAACCTCCTATTTCGTCACNGTGTGTGTAGGTAGTGATGTCATTATACTCTACGGTGAAGCACCTTCTTTCTCTCTGCCCAATAATAGAAATGAAACATTGACATTCAGCTACAGAAATGAAACATTGATAAAGGAAACATGCACAGGTACAAAAATGAAGCATTGATAAACATATACCGAAAGGAAACATGCAAAAATAAATGGACATAAGTAAAATGAAGCAATCATAATTAACAATAATGGTGCTATTAATTAAGGACGTTAGTAACAGAAATACTTACAGGAACACAGGGATCATAAGATGGTCTACCTCATATTATAACTCATACATCGTCTGTTATACAATACTATCAAATCATGGATAAAGAATAGGTAACCTGCATCCCCAGACTTGGAATTTCAAACCTCAGGATGCAGATTACACATTCATAGTCCCCAAAGAAAATGTAGTTTGCAGCCTCTATCCAGTACCCATATGTTTGGTATCCTGGTGGAAGTATTTATATTAATACCAGCAAAAGTAAGGAACAAGGATGCCACAAAAAAAAACATCCAAATATAGGGTGAAGATAGTTGCTTTTAAGGAGGAAGATGCTTCGATGTTTTTGTTCCTTTATTGGTGCTACTTTCTGTCATTTTTAAAGCATCAAATTTGCCTTTCGATCGGTCTCCTTATATTTTCTATTAGATATTTCTAACTCTTGCCCCAAACAGGCAGTACAATCTAGATGATTGATTTTTATACAAAGGTTTTAGTGAGATTATAAAAATGCTTAAATATCCACCTTACCCAAACTGCAAAATGCACCATGCTTCTTCTTTCAATGCAAACATCATTGAGATTATAATACAAAATGGTGGAAGACATGAAGCCCCGATCACATCAATTACACTAATGGATATGCTCTCCTGATAGGTGATATCGTTGCTGGAATGCTCTAAACTTGATATACAAGTTGCAAATTTGTATAAGCTTTTTTTATTATCCTTCTCCTTCTCATTTTTTTTCCATTCGCGCTCTCCAATATATTTCTCCATTTATGTTAAACGCCTTATGCTTAAGTTGTCTCCTCTCGTCTTTTCATTTATTATTTATATATAATAATTTTGAACAATTTATCTTGATTATACAGATGTTTATAAACACATTAACAACGATTATACATACTATGGTAGAAAAATAGTAGATAAATAATGAACCATAAAATATTTTAAGAAAATGATATTTAATTGGACTGGAAGATAATAATCAAATTCAAAAGCTAAGTAATACATATAATGTAATTGTATTTTAAGAAAATACAATGAAAGAATGTTGATATTACATTTGATATTGACAATCTATAGTTGTACTATATTATATAAGAGTATTGCTAAATGTATTTTAAGAAAATACAATCAAAAGAGTATTGATATTACACTTGATATTGACAATTTATAGTTGTAGTTTCAGCTAGACAAATAATATCATAAGAGTATATTACATAAGAGTTGATAAAAGATTGAGACAAAAATCCTAATCACATGTTCATTTCCAAGAAAATATTGGTATTATGAACTCATAAAACTATAAACCTGTGTAATTCAATCATCTCAAGTTATAGAATAAAAACTACTCTTGGAATTTCATGTGAAGTTATGAGTATATATCAGTTTAAAATCTCTAAAGGCAAGAAGTTGAAAAATGCTAAAAAGCTGACAAGATTATAATTCCAACGCTGTCAATGGCTCTGACAAATAGTTTTATATTTTTTTTTCACTTCGGTGTTTCTCACAACAATAATTGTTCCAAAAGAAATGGCAGAAGTAATTCATCCAGAAATCGGACTTGATCGTTGAAGCCTTGATTAGTAATGGATGAAAATGACAACAACAATAACTTATGTTTACCACAATAATTGTCAACATTAACACATCTAGAGCATTAACGCATTTAGAGATCAACTGGTAAAAATAATTCATCTAAAGATCAAACTCTCACGATTTCCTAGGATTAGCAATGGCAGAGCATAAAATTTTCTAATTAAGTTATGAGCAAAATACGTGCCACATCGAATTTTGGGAAGACTCCCTGTTAAGAAAGGGAGTTAGCTTCAGAGCTAGTAACCTTATTATGCAGATTGGACCAGACCGAGGAATAACTCGAACAGAATTGGCAGATTAACCCTCTGCCAATGGGCATTAGTGTAGACCCCATTCGATAGAGATATTACAAGGAGGCCCGAGCACGCACAAAAAACCTTTTTATTACTAGGTCAAAGTTTGGCCGAAAGTTTGCAGGGCGAAATTCGTGGCCATGGATGGTTCCAGCTCAAAGAAAACTTCTTACATGCAAGCTCTATTCAATTTGAATCTGAGAAAAAATTTCAATACAAATATGTTCAAAGTAATTATTACAAACTTATTATGAGTTTTATTCATTTATTAAAATTGAACTTAATGAATTCCATAACATTCATTCCTCACAATTTCGCCCCCTCCCATCAAACAAAATTTCACCCCCATCAAACGAATATGGCTGAAGAAGTAGCAACGCCAGTTAAGAAACACGAGATATAAAAACGCATGACCTCCCAGCAAGATTTAAAATGAGATATAAAATGAGAGAGAGAAAAATGAGATAAAAAAAAAAACACAGAGCATAAAATCCAACAATATACTGCATTCAAGAATTCCATACACAAAACGTCCAGCGAGATAAAAAAAAATGAAGTAAAAACGATATAACACTAGGTAAAAACATGACGAGTTTATAGAAAAACTTGCCAACAATCAAATTCTGCAGGGTTAAAAAAAATGTATCAGGACACAAGGAAAACCTTCAACCAAGGACAACAATAGAGGTGGACGGCTGATAGGTTCGACATTCACTTCATCATCCTCGCACAGAAAAGCAGGGCATTGAGATCCATAGGTCTTTTAATGCTAATGTGACGACCATAGATCAGGCTACTGGCCGACTGCTCAGGTGAGGACTGACGAGCTAAGGACGAAAGATAAGCAACCTTAAGGTCACAATCAACACCACAGGGCAGTCATGACATGCGGGAAACGAAGGTCATGGGAAATCAATCAACCAATCAATTAGCTAGGCTATAAAAATTTCAGTCATGAAACTAGACAACCAGTTTACCTACCCAATAAACAAGCATATCCAACTCATAAATCCTACAACAATCTACCATTCAAATGAAGAAGTGTATTTTTTCCTATTCGCCTACTCTGAGTGTCGTTCACGCCCTCCGTGCAACTCCCGCTCGCCAACCGTTGAGACTTCATCGGTACCTCCCAACCAATGCTAGGGGTACTCTTCTTCCCCCTTAGCCCCTCGACCCGCAAAGGGGCCACACACACTATCGAGAGATTTCGACTAGCTCCCATCTCACCTCGCAAGGCCGAGTTGGGTATCCCAACTCCCACAAGTAAATCATCCAAGTAAATATTTCTGCAGCGTAACGATACGCAAACAGAAGATGTCTTTTCCTCCTTCTCCTTCCTTCATTTTATACAGTTTTGAACTTCCCTTCATTCCTAAGATCTCATTTAATTAAAGTTTTTAAAATAAATTCCTAAAAATTCTTCTCCATACAAGTGTCACCCATCCCCTTCATTCCTCCATTATTTAATTTCTTTAATTAATTAATTGTCATATTTCCCTCACCCACCTAGAGTTACTCCTAGAATCACTCCTAGGTGTCCCCAAATTCCCTTACAGGTTTTAAAGGCTTTCCCTATTATGAAATTGCTAATTCAGTTTAAAATTAGAAAGCTCTTAAGTGGTAGATTCTTTACTAAGTTGACTTTCCGCTTTTTCCCTTAAGTTCCCCTTTTTCCCTTTTTATGTTACCTCTTTTCCCTAGTTTCCTATTCTTTTATTTTCCCTCTTTCCCCTTTTTACTTAGAACTCAAAAAGGCAGGTGTGAAAATTAACCCCTTTTTCCCTTTTCTTAATTAATTAGTATATTTTAATCTATTAAGGTAATAAAACAATTAATTCCCTTTTTAAATTTTAATCCAACATGATTTTTTGAAACATTTCATTTCTTACTCCCCTCATGTTACAAGATTTAACGAAGATTATGATTATTATTTAAGTTGTTTTTATTTTACTTATTATTATTTTATTATTATTATTTTTTTAAGGGTAGACAAAATTTTACCCCTAGCGTAATTTAGACATAGAACTTAAATGTTGTACTGGGCGACATTTAATTAAGGAAATTGTTTTAAAAATTACTTAACATGTTATTTGTCTTAGGGCCTTCTAGGATCATCCCTCTATCATCAACAACGTGACGTGCCCTTCAGGATGCACTAGGTGCTCCAAGGGTGCCACTCGCCTCATCTGTTTCTTTGTACAACGTGCCCCTCAAGACGCACTACATGATCCAATTGTGCCACTCGCCTCATCTGTTCCTTTGCACGACATGCCCTTCAAGATGCACTACGTGCTCCAAGGGTGCCACTCGCCTCTTGACTGATTTGGTAGACATCAATAACCCCTAGAGTCAACACTCCACCAGGTGAACTTGTGGGAGACTAAGGGATTCTAAGGAATAAGGCCCCCACCTTATTGCGTGCCCATTAGAATCATCGTGAGTGACTGTCGCAGTCTGCCCTCACGGCATCGTGGGTCCTCTCGAACTAGGTAATCATTAACCTATAGTTTGAGCCACATGGGGAGTGCTAGTAGGTTGTGGAAGGGTTGTTATCCACACCTCTCCCTCAACATCTCTGGTAGTCGTGCGTGGCCCCTTTACTCCATATGTGAGTCTGGTCGGCAAGCTATCGTCAGCCTGCATCATCAACAAATCATGTCAGAATATATCCATGTCATATCATCCAATAAGATGCGCTAATATCATAGTAAAATCAATCAAACCCCAATGGTACACTCCCTGACTTGATTCAGAGTCCAAGGGGTTCCATCAATGCCTCTGCATCCTCGAGGTCCAAAATCCAGCACACTCAGTAAACTGAGTCAATAGCACATGTCTATGTCAATGCATTAAAACAACATGTCATCAACCCATATCGCCTCATAATCAAAATCAAAATTAAAATTTTTAGTAGCATAACAATCTGGATCACTTGCAAGCAAGTGTCCTCAAAGAATAAGTTTTCTTAGTGCGCCAGAGCGGGATGTTACATACACCCCCTCTTGGTCTAAGCTTCGTCCTGAAGTTTCACAGTATACATGCCGAATAAAGTGTATCACAGTATCATATGTCTATCTATCAAACAAAAATGGAAACTGTTGGTGCATATCATATGCGTCCTCCCAGGTCGCTGAGTGCGGACTATAATTGTCCCATTGGACCTTGACCTGCTCTATCGTTCGATGTCGTAGCTGTCAAATGCAATGATCCAAGATGCGGATTGGCTCATCCGTGAGCGCCCCCTCGTCTGACACCTACAAGGAACTCATGTCAATAACATGTGTAGGATCACTAATATAATGTCTCAAAACAGATAAATGAAAAACATAGTGCATACGCCTCAAAGAATTAGGCAAGGCTAGTCGTTAGGCCATGGGCCCCTTTCTCTCCACAATCTCAAAAGGTCCCATGAACCTAGGAGAGATTTTAGCTCCCTTCCCAAACTTGATCGAAATTTTATGCAGTTTAACCTGCAAGAAGAATCGATCACCGACCTCGTAACTACGGTCAACACGGTGCGCATTGGCATAACTCTTCTGTCGATATTGTGCTTCTTTAATACTTTGTCTTATTGTTGTCATTTGCTTCCATTTCCTGGATCGCTTCTGGTCCCACTAGGAACCTATCCTCAAGTCGATCCGAACTCAAGGGCATCCGACACGGTCACCCGTAAAGAAACTCGAAAGGCGCCATCTTAATGGTGCTCTGGTAACTGTTGTTATAAGAGAACTCCACTAGTGGAAAGAATTCTTCCCAACGCTTTTGTTGGTTCATCACGTACATGCGCAACATGTCCTCCAAGGTCTGGTTCGTTCGTTCGGTCTTCCCTTCAGTCTCCTAGTGATACGTCGTACTAAAGTTAATTTGGGTTCCCAAGGCCTCTTGGAAACTTGTCTGAAATCATCCAGTAAACACCAATCCTCAATCAGATATAATCCTCTTAAGCACACCATGTAGACTCACAATATCACTTATGAAAACTCTAGCTATGTCAGGTGCCTAATACGTCGTACGTACAGGAATAAAGTGAGCACTCTTCATCAGAGTGTCTACCACTACGAAAATCGAGTCATGTCTCCTTGCCGTCAGTGGCAATCCAACAATAAAATCCATCGAAATAACCTCCCATTTCTATTCCATAATAGCATGTGGTTGTAGTAATCATGTTGGGTGTCTATGTTCATCCTTTACCTGCTGACATTCTAGACATCTGGCCACATAGTTGACTATGTCTGCCTTCATTCCCTTCCAGAAGAATAAGGGTTTAAGGTCTTCCCTCATCTTCCTGACTCCTGGGTGAGCCATGTATACTTCTCTATGAGCCTCGATTAGGATCAACATCCTCAAATCGTTGTTTGGCAGTACGTAGATCCAACTTTTAAACCTCAATAAACCATATCTATCAAATGAAAATCCCTCAAATCGTGGTACCATCATTGTGTTTTGTCCGATAAAACCCTCAACCTCTTTGTACCAGTCATCGTCACGTTGTAAAGTTAGAATATTTCCACGTAGATTTGTCTGAAGAGGCATCACCGAAAAGATACGTGGTCTCTGACTCAATGCATCTGCCACTCGGTTCACCGTGCCTTTTATGTGTGTAATCTTGAAGTCGTACTCGCTAAGAAATTCTGACCAACGTCGTTGTCGCGAGTTCAGGTTTCTTTGCGTAAATATGTGTTGTAGTCCACAATGGTCAGTCTTTAGTTTGAATTTTCATCCAACAAGGTAGTGTCTCCAAACCTTCAAGGCATAAACGATGGATAACAACTCCAAATCGTCCGTCGCGTAGTTTTCCTTGTGCCTTCTCAGTTTCCTCGAAATGTAAGCAATCACTCATTTGTCTTGGATCAAGACCCCACCTAAGCCTTCCTTGGATGCGTCACTACATACCAAGAAGTCTGTGTCCATGTCAGGGACCTTTAGTATCGGTGCCATTGTCAACAATTCCTTGAGCCTCCAAAATGATTCCACGCATTTCTCGATCCAAACAAACTTTGTGTTCTTCTTCTGTAACTCCGTGATCGAATTTTCTATCTTCGAAAATCCCTCAATGAACAGTCGATAGTATCCTGCCAAACCCATGAAGCTATGCACTTCTGGGACATTCCTCGGCGCAGGGCATTCCATAATATCCTCGACCTTGGCTGGATCCACAACGATGCCTTCGTCGGAGATGACATGCCCTAAGTAGTGAATCTTTGATTGATAAAATGAGCATTTGAACAATTTCCCATATAATGTGTGCTCTCGCAAACACTGTAGTACCAAGCCCAAGTGCTCGTCATGCCCCTCCATCGTCTGAGAGTAGATCAAAATATCGTCAATGAATACTTGGACGAACTTGTCCAAGTACTCGCGGAACACCCCATTCATCAAACTCATAAATACACCTGGGGAGCTTGTTAGTCCAAATGGTAAAATAGTAAACTCATAATGTCCAAACCTCGTCTTAAAGGCGGTCTTAGGGACATCATCCTCCTTGATCTGTAACTAGTGATAACCTAATAGTAAATCGATCTTGGAGAACATTGTTGCACCCTTCATTTGATCGAACAGATCATCAATCCTTGGCAACGGATATTGATTCTTGATCATGGCCTTGTTCAATTGACGGTAGTCAATGTAGAGCCTCCACGACCCATCCTTCTTTCATATGAAAATAACAGGAGCACCCCACGGTGACACGCTTGGACGTATCAGTCCCAGATCCAACAACTCCTTCAGTTGCATTTTCAACTCTTGTAACTCCAGGTTCAACATCTGATAAGGTGTTCTTTCTATCGGTTCAGTCCCCAGTTTTAGGTCTATAGTAAACTCCAATTCCCTCTTTGGCGGCATCCCAGGTAACTCCTCCGGAAACACGTCCGCAAACTCTCTCACCACCGAAAGGTGTTCTAGAACTTCTACTACTCAATTCTCGTTTAACGCAAGGATCGCATAAATCTTGCACCCCTTTTGCATGCTCTTTCGAAGTTGCAAGGAAGAGATGAACCTCAGGGAAACTCCCTAGTTCCAACCTATAATCACACGTTTCTGTCCCTCGTCATCGACCAAGCTCAATCGTTTCGTCTTACAGTTGTGTATCGCCTCATGCGATTCCAACCAGTCCATACCAATGACGACATCATAAGATCCTAAGATCGTGACGTACAGGTTGGCCCTTGTGACAAACTCTCCCAGGTTAAGGACACATCCAGTAACCTTTCCTCCAACCTTCTGTTTGGCTCCTGAAGCCATCTCTATGTAGCTAAACTCCTCCTGTTCAACTTCCTTTACCTTAATCCTTTTTAGCAATGCACTAGAAATGAAACTCTCGATAGCACTAAGATCTATCAAAATACTAAGGGTATAGTCAGCGACAATACCTGTCATCTCGAGCATAGTCGGCCGATGCCTTGCCTGGTGGTTATTCACCGTTGCATGAATCCAATGCGCCTTTCCCATATCTCCCACAGTAGTGGGTTCAGCTAATCTGGATGCTCTGGTCCTCTCCATAGGGCATTCGCACTGGTAGTGTGGCTCCCCACACGTCCAACACCCCTTCTTCAGCCCAGTAGCCCTGGTACCCAAAGTAGAAGATGATGTCCCACTGGCCTGGAATCCTAGTCTGTTCTACTGAACAGGCCTAAACTGCTGCTACTGTGGGCGACGCTGTTGTTGATGCTGTGGTCCCCGATAAGGTATCCATTGTTAAGATGTCAGTCGTCGAGGTGTAGTTAAATTGGATCCCCTCTGGAAACCACGATATCCTAACGTATGTCTGGTTGGTGTCTGATGTTGTTGTGCTCCAGATAACACTTGCCCGGCTAGTCTCGCTGGAGTCCTGGTCTGACCCCCGCTGATAAGCTCCTCCTTTGCTATGAGGGCCTTCTGGATGGCATCATGCAAGGTTTGAGGCATCAGAATCCTAACCTTTGCACGTATGTTGTCATTAAGGCTGAACATGAACCTGTTGACCTTAAGTTTCTCAGTGTTAAGGTGCGGAGCATACTAGAGTAGCTCCATAAAATGGGCCTCGTACTCGGGCACTATACAACCTCCCTGTCGTAAGGCATTGAACTCATTGAGCTGACACTCAATGAATTCCTCTGAAAGGTACCTCTCTCGGAACCATTTCTCGAACAGTTCCCATGACATGTCTTCGACAACCATGTTTATCTATGGTAGGAGCATGTTCCACCATAGAAGAGCGCTCCCCTTCAGTTGAAAGACCACCATGCAGACCTTCATGTTGGAGGTATATATGCGAAGTACGAAGCACATCGCCATGTTCTCTAACCATGCCTCGGTGGCTGCGTCATCCGAGGCACCAAAGAAATCAGGAAATTTAACCTTCTCAAGTTCGCAGTGAATTCTACCAGTACCGACCGGAGCGCACGATGGAACCTCAGCGGGTGCCAGCGCCCTGGCCTCGTCTCTGTCCAAACGGGTGATCAGTGCCTCGGACATGCGCTGCAAAGATCTCATCATTTCGACTACAACACCAACTGCTATCTCCTCCTATCCGAGAACCTGCTCATCTCCCTGGGGGTTAGACGCCTCAGGCGTGGATGCTACTGGAGGCGTCGCACCTCCTCCCCTAGAACCTCGTCGTCTGCCTTCGTGGCGTCCTCTAACCATGATTACCTTCACGCACACAAGTCAACTCGATTAGCAACAGTATAATCAAACCATATCAATGGAAGCCATAGCAATCCCAAGTTGTGGGTTGAAACTAGCCCTGATACCATATGTAGCCAACCTCTTGTTTCGTCATGACAACAAGCCTCACATAACAAGTGCAATTTATTTTTTTTCTTTTTTGTGTAGGTAGTGATGTCATTATACTCTACGGTGAAGCACCTTCTTTCTCTCTGCCCAATAATAGAAATGAAACGTTAACATTCAGCTACAGAAATGAAACATTGATAAAGGAAACATGCACAGGTACATAAATGAAGCATTGATAAACATATACCGAAAGGAAACATACAAAAATAAATGGACAAGTAAAATGAAGCAATCATGATTAACAATAATGGTGCTATTAATTAAGAACGTTAGTAACATAAATACTTACAGGAACACAGGGATCATAAGATGCTCTACCTCATATTATAACTCATACATCGTCTGGTATACAGTACTATCAAATCATGGATAAAGAATAGGTAACCTGCATCCCCAGGCCTGGAATTTCAAACCTCGGGATGCAGATTACACATTCATAGTCCCCGGAGAAAATATAGTTTGCATCCTCTATCCAGTACCCATATGTTTGGTATCCTGGTGGAAGTATTTATATTAATATAAGCAGAAGTAAGGAACAAGGATGCCACAAAAAAAATCCGAATATAGGGTGAAGATAGGTGCGTTTAAGGAGGAAGATGCTTTGATGTTTTTGTTCCTTTATCAGTGCTACTTTCTGTCATTTTTAAAGCATCAAATTTTCCTTTCGACCGGTATCCTTATATATTCTATTAGATATTTCTAACTCCTGCCCCAGACAAGTAGTACAATCTAGATGATTGAGTTTTATACAAAGGTTTTAGTGAGATTATAAAAATACTTAAATATCCACCTTACCCGAACTGCAGAATGCACCATGCTTCTTCTTTCAATGCAAACATTGTTGAGATTATAATACAAAATGGTGGAAGACATGAAGCCCCAATCACATCAATTACACTAATGGATATGCTCTCCTGATAGGTGATATCGTTGTTGGAATGCTCTAAACCTGATATACAAGTTGCAAATTTGTATAAGCTTTGTTTATTATCCTTCTCCTTCTCATTTTTTTTTCCATTCACGCTCTCCAATATATTTCTCCATTTATGTTAAACACCTTATGCTTAAGTTGTCTCCTCCCGTCTTTTCATTTATTATTTATATATAATAATTTTGAACAATTTATCTTGATTATACAGATGTTTATAAACACATTAACAACAATTATACATACTATGGTAGAAAAATAGTAGATAAATAATGAACCATAAAATATTTTAAGAAAATGAGATTTAATTAGACTGGAAGATAATAATCAAATTCGAAATCAAAGTAATACATATAATGTAATTGTATTTTAAGAAAATACAATGAAAGAATATTGATATTACATTTGATATTGACAATTTATAGTTGTACTATATTATATAAGAGTATTGCTAAATGTCTTTTAAGAAAATACAATCAAAAGAGTATTGATATTACACTTGATATTGACAATTGTAGTTGTAGTTTCAGCTAGACAAATAATATCATAAGAGTATATTACATAAGGGTTGATAAAAGATTGAGACAAAAATCCTGATCACATGTTCATTTCCAAGAAAATATTGGTATTATGAACTCATAAAACTGTAAACCTGTGTAATTCAATCATCTCAAGTTATAGAATATAAACTACTCTTGGAATTTCATGTGAAGTTACGAGTATATATCAGTTTAAAATCTCTAAAGGCAAGAAGTTGAAAAATGCTAAAAATATGACAAGATTATAATTCCAACGCTATCAATGGCTCTGAAAAATAGTTTTATCTTTTTTTTTTCACTTCGGTGTTTCTCACAACAATAATTGTTCCAAAAGAAATGGCATAAGTAATTCATCCAGAAATCGGACTTGATCGTTGAAGCCTTGATTAATAATGGTTGAAAATCACAACAACAATAGTTTTTGTTTACCACAATAATTGTCAACATTAACACATCCAGAGCATTAACGCATCTAGAGATCAACTGGAAAAAATAATTCATCTAAAGATCAAACTCTCACGATGTCCTTGGATTAGCAATGGATGAGCGTAAAAGTTTCTAATTAAGTTATGGGCAAAATACGTGCCACATCAAATTTTGGGAAGACTCCCTGTTAAGCAAGGGAGTTAGCTTCGGAGCTAGTGACCTTATTACACAGATCGGACCAGATCGAGGAATAACTCGAACAAAACTGGCAGATTAACCCTCTGCCAATGGGCATTAGCATAGACTCCATTCGACAGAGATATTACAAGGAGGCTCGAGCACGCACAACAAACCTTTTTATTACTAGGTCAAAGTTTGGCCGAAAGTTTGCAGGGCGAAATTCACGGCCATGGATGGTTCCAACTCAAAGAAAACTGCTTACATGCAAGCTCTATTCAATTTGAATCCGAGAAAATTTTCCAATACAAATATGTTCAAAGTAATTATTACAAACTTATTATGAGTTTTATTCATTTATTAAAAATAAACTTAATGAATTCCATAACATTCATTCCTCACAATTTCGCCCCCTCCGATCAAAAAAAAAATTTCCCCCATCAAACGAGTATGGTTGAAGAAGTAGCAATGCCAGTCAAGCAACACGAGATATAAAAACACAGGACCTCCCAGGAAGATTTAAAATGAGATATAAAATGAGAGAGAGAAAAATGAGATAAAAAAAAAACGCAGAGCTTAAAATCCAGCAATATACTGCATTCAAGAATTCCATACACATAACGTCCAGCGAGATAAAAAAAAAATGAAGTAAAAACGATATAACACTAGGTAAGAACATGCCGAGTTTATAGAAAAACTTGCCAACAATCAAATTCTGCAGGGTTAAAAAAAACGCATCAGGACGCAAGGAAAAACTTCAGCCAAGGACAACAATAGAGGTGGACGGTTGATAGGTTCAATGTTCGCTTCATCATCCTCGCACATAAAAGCAGGGCGTTGAGATCCATATTTATTTTAACGTTAAGGCGACGACCGTAGATCAGGTTCCTAGCCGATTGCTCAAGTGAGGACTGACGAGTTAAGGACGAAAGATAAACAACCTCAAGGTCACAATCAACACCACAGGGTGGTCACGACATGCGGGAAACGAAGGTCATGGGAAATCAATCAACCAATCAATTAGCTAGGCTATAAAAATTTCAGTCATGAAACTAGACAACCAGTTTACCTACCCAATAAACAACCAGATCCAACTCATAAATCCTACAACAATCTACCATTCAAACGAAGAAGCGTATTGTTTCCTATTCGTCTGCTCCGAGTGTCGTCCGCGCGTTCCATACAACTCCCGCTCGCCGACCGTTGAGACTTCACCGATACCTCCCAGCCAATGCTAGGGGTAATCTTCTTCCCCCTTATCCCCCCGACCAACAAAGGGGCCACACACACTATCCAGAGATTCCGACTAGCTCCCATCTCGCCTCGAAAGGCCGAGCTACCACTCCTCTCTGAGCTGGGTATCTCAACTCCCACAAGTAAATCAACCAAGTAAATATTTCTGCAGCGTAACGATACGCAAACAGAAGATGTCCTTTCCTCCTTCTCCTTCCTTTATTTTATAGAGTTTTGAACTTCCCTTCATTCCTAAAATCTCATTTAATTAAAGTTTTTAAAATAAATTCCTAAAAATTCTTCTCCGTACAAGTGTCACCCATCCCCTTCATTCCTCCATTATTTAATTTCTCTAATTAATTAATTTTCTTATTTCCCCCACCCACCTAGAGTTACTCCTAGAATCACTCCTAGGTGTCCCCAAATTCCCTAACAGGTTTTAAAGGCTTTCCCTATTATGAAATTGCTAATTCAGTTTAAAATTAGAAAGCTCTTAAATGGTAGATTCTTTACTAAGTTGACTTTCCGCCTTTTCCCTTAAGTTCCCCTTTTTCCCTTTTTATGTTACCTCTTTTCCCTAGTTTCCTATTTTTTTATTTTCCCTCTTTCCCCTTTTTACTTAGAACTCAAAAAGGCAGGTGTGAAAATTAACCCCTTTTTCGCTTTTCTTAATTAATTAGTATATTTTGATCTATTAAGGTAATAAAACAATTAATTCCCTTTTTAAATTTTAATCCAACATGATTTTTTGAAACATTTCATTTCTTACTCCCCTCATGTTACAAGATTTAACGAAGATCATGATTATTATTTAAGTTGTTTTTATTTTACTTATTATTATTATTATTTTATTTTATTTTATTTATTATTTATTATTATTATTATTATTTTTTAAGGGTAGACAAAATTTTACACCTAGTGTAATTTAGACTTAGAACTTAAATTTTGTATTGGGCGACATTTAATTAGGGAAATTGTTTTAAAAATTACTTAACATGTTATTTGTCTTAGGGCCTTCTAGGTTCATCCCTCTATCATCAACAACGTGACGTGCCCTTCAGGACGCACTAGGTGCTCCAAGGGTGCCACTCGCCTCATTTGTTCCTTTGCACGACGTGCCCTTCAGGACGCACTATGTTCTCCAAGGGTGCCACTCGCCTCTTGAATAATTTGGTAGACATCAATAACCCCTGGAGTCAACACTCTGCCAGGTGAACTTGTGGGAGACTAAGGGCTTCTAAGGAATAAGGCCCCTGCCTTATTGCGTGCCCCTTAGAATCATTGTGAGCAACTGTCACAGTCTGCCCTCACGGAATTGTGGGTCCTCTCGAACTAGGTAATCGTTAACCTACAGTTCATGCCACGACGGGAGTGCTAGTAGGCTGTGGCAGGGCTGTTGTCCACACCTCTCCCTCAACATCTCTGGTAGTCGTGTGTGACCCCTTTACTCCATATGTGAGTCCGGTCGGCAAGCTATCGTCAGCCTGCATCATCAACAAATCATGTTAGAATATATCCATGTCATATCATCCAATCAGATGTGCTAATATCATAGTAAAAACAATCAAACCCCAATGGTACACTCCCTGACTCGATCCGGAGTCCAAGGGGTTCCATCGATGCCTCTGCATCCTCGAGGTCCAAAATCTTGCACACTCAGTAAAACGAGTCAACAACACATGTCTATGTCAATGCAGTAAAACAACATGTCATCAACCCATATCGCCTCATAATCAAAATCAAAAGTTTTAGTAGCATAATAATCTGGATCACTTGCAAGCAAGTGTCCTCAAAGAATAAGTTTGCTCAGTGTGCCAGAGCGGGATGTTACAGTTGTCCCGCGTGCTCCATGCATATCCCTCTTGTCGATCAATGAGACTTCATTGGTACCTCCCAGCCAACACTAGGGGTAATATTCTTCCGCCTTAGCCCCCTGAGCCCCAAAGGGGCCACGCACACTAAAACAGAGAACACATAGCTCCCAGCTCGCCTCGCAAGGCCGAGCTACCACTCCTCACTGAGATGGGTATCCCAAATCCCACAAGATAAGTCAGTCAAGTCTAAAATTCTACAGTGTAATGTTACACATGAAATAAGAGATCTATCCTCCTCCTCCTCCCTCCTTTATATAGAGTTTCTCAGTCATTTCTTTCCCAATTTCTCATTTAATTTAATGTTCAATAATTTAATTCAGAAAAATCCTTCCCATACAAGTGTCACCCATCCACTTCGTTGCACCAGAAATTAACTTCATTAATTATTTAATTACTCATATTTCCCTCACCCACCTAAAAGAATTCATAAAATCGCTCCTAGGTGTCCCCATATTCCCTTACACTTTTTAATGACTTACCCCCTTACTAATTTACTAGTTGAGTACACTTTAGAAAGTTCTTAAATGCAAGATTCCTTACTAAGTTAGTCATTTTGATTTTTCCTTAAGTTTCCCTTTCTCTTTATGTTTCCCCCTTTTTCCCTTAGTTTCCTAATTCTTTTAAATTTCCCTCTTTCCCTTTTTATATAAAACTCAAATTAGAAAGTGTAGGAAATTACCTTTTTCCCCTTTTTCTTTAATTAATAAATTTTTAATTAGCATAAGTAACAAAACATTTATTTCCCTTTTTGTTAAAAAATGTAATCCCCCAAAGTAATTTGATTTTTATAAATTAATTGAATGGCTTACCCCCTTCTCATCACATGTTTAATGATGATTATTAGTATTATTTTTTTATTTTAGTTTTTACCATAAGTATCACTTAGACCTAGATTTTATTTTCCTAGGTTGGGCGACATTTTATTAGGGAAATTGTTTTTAAATCTTTCTTATCACATTATTAGTTAACAACATGACGTGCCCTTCAGTATGCACTAGGTGCTCCAAGGGTGCCACTCACCTCATTCTATTTCCCTTGCGTGACCTTCCCTTTAGGACACACTACATGCTCCAAGGGTTCCACTCGCCTCTTGACTGACTTGGTAGACATCAAAAACCCCTGGAGTCAATACTCTGTCAGGTGATCCTGTGGGAGACTAGGGGCCTCTAAGGAATAAGTCCCCTTCCTTATTGTGCACCCCTTAGAATCATCGTGAGCGATTGTTGCAATCTTCCCTCATGACATCGTGGGTCTTCTCGAACTAGGTAATCGTTAACCTATAGTTCAAGCCACGACGGGAGTGCTAGTAGGTTGTGGCAGGGATTTTGTCCACACCTCTCCCTCAACATCTCTAGTAGTCATGCGTGACCCCTCTAATCCACATGTGAGTCTGGTCGGCAAGTTATCGTCATCCTGCATCATCAACGAATAATGTCAGAATAAAATTCATAATCATAACATCTAATTAGATGCACATATGTCATATATAAAACAATCAAACCCCAATAGTCCACTCCCTGACTCGATTCGGATTCCAAGGGTTTCATCGATGCCTCAGCATCCTCGATGTCCAAATCCTACACACTTAGGAGAACCAAGTCAATAGCACCTGTCTAAGTCAATACAACAAAATAACATATAATCACATCCATAATGCCTCATAATCATAATCAACGACCAATAGTATAATAATCTAGATCACTTTCAAGCAAGTGTCCTCAAAGAATAAGTTCGCTCAGTGCGCGCAAGAGCGGGATGCTACAAATAGTATCAAAAAGTGTAACGGTCAATAGTTAGCGTCTCTCTTGCGACGAATACACATGTTCATCGAAATGGAGACAATAGTCCACTATCTTGATGGTCGTCGCAAAACATACAAAAGTTTGTTCTCGTCGATAGAGCGACGAATACGGGTTGGATTTAGAACAAAATTGAAAAATTGAACTTTTTCTCTTGAATTTTGCGACAAAAGAGTACTTTCGTTGCAAGTAGTCATCGCAATTTTTCCAATATCTAGTAGTGAAAGAAAACAAACACATGAATCAAAATAAGAGGGGTTAATTTTGAAGAACGGGGAGCCAAGATCTGCTTAGCTTAAGGCCATCATCCCTATTAAGAAATTTGTTTTCCTTCATAATTTCCATGGTCTCCCTAACATGTTTTTTTGATAAGTGATCCACCCTTGCAAGAATATTTGCATCTTCAATACAAATATTATGCTTTGTTCTCATGGAGTGGTCATCCAAAGATAAGGACTTTTCATGATTATGAGTAATGATTGCTTTGTGTTCTTTAATTCTAACCTGAAAAGACCTCCTAGTCTCATCAATGTAGTTTAGACCACACAAGCAAGGGATGCTACAAACCCCTTTTTGTTGCTTAGGGTCCATGGGGTCCTTCACAGATTTAAGAAGTCTTCTAACCATTCTACGGGGTTGAAAATGGTTTTGATATGCTTCTTATTAAGAATTATAGTGATCTTATCCTATGTTCCTTGTACATAGGGGATAACCACCTTATGGTCTCCTTCATCATTAAGATTTTGAGGTCTAGGAGTCCTTTTTTCCACATAAAACTCCTTCTTCACCTAGCAATATTTGTAACCTCTTTTTAGGAAACACCTTGTTAAGTGTTGTTTTTCTTGGTCCAAGTGTTATTTGTTTTCGAGTTTCATTGGTATAATTTATGAGAAAACATGTGGGGTTGTAATATTGTCTCCACTATCCCCCGTTGTGGAATATATATATATATATATATGGATCATTTCGAACAAAAGGCCAATGAGTCCTCCACCCTTAAACTTGATATGTGGGTCAGGTACATCTAGATGATACAAATGTAAAATGGACTCATGGTAGAGAAAACCTTAACAAGTTAGTGGAGCACTTGAATAGTCAATTGAAACATATATAGTTCACTATGGAACTGGGAGTCAATAATTCCATTGCATCTTTGGATGTTCTCATTTCAAGGAAGGAGGATGGTTCCTTGGTGCATCAAGTGTATCATAAGAAAATCCACTTTGAATAGTATCTTCATGTTGATTCCCATCATCATCCATCTCGAATTGGGGGTCATAAAAGCTTTAGCTACCATATTCCTAAGAATCTCGACAAAGATCACTTGGACCAAGAAAAACAACACTTAGCTAGGTGTTTCCTAGATAATGGTTACAAATATTGGCAGGTGAAGAAGGCATTTCAGATGGAGGAAACGACCCTTAGAGATCAAAATATTAATGATGAAGGAGACCATAAGGTGGTTCTCCCCTATGTCCAAGGTACATCATCAAAGATTTCTATAATTATTAATAGGAAGCATATCAAAACCATTTATCAACCCCCTTAGAATGATTAGAAACCTCCTTAAATCGATGAAGGACCTCGTTGTCCCTAAGCTACAAAAGGGGGGATATATCATCCCTTTCTCATGTTGTATAAACTACATTGGTGAGACTAGGAGGTCTTTTTAGGTTAGAATTAAATAACACAATGCAACAATTATTCATAATCATGAAAAGTCCTTATCTTTGGCTAAGCACTTTATGAGAACAAAGCATCATATTTGTATTGAAGATGCGACAATTATTGCAAGGGTGGATCACTTATCCAAAAGATGTGTTAGGGAGGCCATGGAAATTGTGAATGAAAAAAAATGTCTTAATACAAATGATGGCCTTAAGCTAAGCAAATCTTGGCTCCCCATTCTTCGAAATTAACCCCCTTTCTTTTGATTCATGTGTTTGTTTTTTGCCTAGATTTCCCTTCCTTTTTTCATTTTTGGAGTGTCCTTGGTTTTACTTTTGTCTACTTCCACTTTTCTTTTTGTTTCGTTTATAATTTCTTATTCTTAGCATTTATTTTATTTTATTTTATCTCTCTTGTACTTTATCTTTCTAGCCTCTTAATTGTTTTAATTTAGAGGCTAGAAAGATAAAGCACAAGAGAGATAATTGACAAAAACTTTTTGATGTTTTATCTTATTTTTCATGTTTTCTCTATTTTTGTTTTCCTTTGTTTATCCTTTTATATTTATTTGTTTTTTTCTATTTTAGATAACTTTTGTTTGTTTAACTTTTTGATGTTTTATCTTATCTTTTTATGTTTTCTCTATTTTGTTTTTCCTTTGTTTATCCTTTTATATTTATTTGTTTTCTTTGTTTTTTTCTTTTCTTTATCTCATTTTTCTTTTTTTATCCTATTTTCTTGCTTTTTTTGTTTTTATTTTTTCTAGGATTGACTTATAGTAATTTAGATTTTTATTTCTCTAGGTTTTGTTATTATTAATAATTACTAGGTTTCTTAGTGATTCATGCATACATATCCTCTCTTTTGAATTTGATTCCACTACTTTCTGAATCTTAATGATGGATTTCATATGGCAAGTTCAAAACATCGACAAAATGTTTATATTTATTTGTTTTCCTTTGTTTATCCTTTTATATTTATTTGTTTTCTTTGTTTTTTCTTTTGTTTATCTCATTTTTCTTTTTTTATCCTATTTTCTTGCTTTTTTTGTTTTTCATTTTTTCTATGATTGACTTATGGTAATTTAGATATTTATTTCTCTAGGTTTTGTTATTATTAATAATTACTAGGTTTCTTAGTGATTCATGCATACATATCCTCTCTTTTGAATTTGATTCCACTACTTTCTGAATCTTAATGATGGATTTCATATGGCAAGTTCAAAATATCGACAAAATGTTTCTAAACAAAAAGAAACTAAAAATCTATGCTAATAAGATACCAATATCACCAAATCATTATCATCCTATAACATCTCAAATCATTGTATCATCAATCAAATTGTTAATATTAATTCATTTTCCATTATACATTAATCATGGGTAACAAGGATCTTGTAATTCCATCACTCATCCAACTAAGATTGGGAAGAACATGAGCACATTAGGTCGAAATCTCAAGAATTAAAACACATTCACATACATATATATAGAGTGTATATAAAATTCTACCTTAAATCTTGGTTTGATGCTTGATGTTACATTTAGGGTCTTGGGATTTGGAATATGAATCCATGACTCCATGCCTAAAAGTATGTAGAGGAGCAATTTTATTATTTAATACATCTTGTTTGGGCATGATGTGCCACATTAAGTTAAAACATCATTTTAGGTGCAACTCCAAACATAATATTATTAAATTGAAAAATAAAACAAAATAATTTCAAAAATAATTTAAATCACATATAAATTAACTATAATGTTCATGCATCAAGTCATAATCCAATTAAATTAAAACTTGTATATCAATCACATCTCTACACCTCTATGTTGAAATATTTTCATCCAACATATTTGTCACGGTGCACATAATTTAGAGCACAACATGCATGAATTCAAATTTAAACATAAATTAAGACATGGTTAAAAGTCCCTATGGTTGTAGTAGTCACTAAGAGGGGACATGATATGATCAGCCCTCGTACTCATACTCTACTCTAGGTTTGTGAATTAAAAGTGTCCATTCCAATATCCTCCTAAAAATAGGAGGATCCATTAATGGATATGTGCTTTGGGTGCAAGTGTAGGGTTAGTCTATACATATATCACAACTAAATGCATTATGCCTAGAGTTTTCATACTTTCTAATGTGTTGATCGAGGCACGTACTAAGTGATATGTATTGTAGTGTATTGTAGTGGGCGTAGACATGAGCATGTCTTACATGCCTCTGGTAGTTCATTGACTTATGATTTAATGATAGGTGATATAGAGATAGGGAATCTTTGCTTAGAACCTTATACCTCCTTAACCGAAATACGATATCCTTATCACTTATCTAATTCTTAAATATAGCAATTCCCTCGGATGCCAGAAGTACATAAACCTTGATGTAATATAGCTAAGGTATCTTAGATCTATTAGAATAATGTAACAAATAAATAAATACAATGTAATAATAGTAATATGACAATTGTTTTGTAATTTAGTCATTAATGTATAATAATGATAAGTCGTGTTCTTTTCCAAGGACATTACTTATGACCCACTAGTTTTTTTGCTGACTTGTCATCAAGTGTTTTTTTCAATAGAAAATTTTAAGTTCGTGGTCTGAGAAATAAATTTGATAAAGTTGTTCACATTTATTTTTGTAGTGGCAAATAATTTTTGGATTTGTGTACCAAAATCTTTAACAAAAATTTTTTTAAATTAAATAAATAAATAAAATAATCAAATAATGAGAAGGAGAATAGATTTATCACTATACTCCATCATATATTCAAGTAAAGGCCACAATTATTGTGAAGGAAATATTTTCATAAAAGAAGACAAAGATAGGTTGTGAGTTCGCCTTATTCATGGAGCATAGCATTTGGATTACAATATCATCTAGAAATATTTATATTTTAACTAAGAAAGATAGTTCTTACCTAAAAATTTGTAATTAGGAATTGTATGCACAAATAAAAAAATTAAAAGATGAGAAACAATGCATTCAACATTAGGTCTAAAATCTCAAAAAAAATCAATAATGAAATATATGAAAAAAGAAAGACAAGGGATTAGAATGATGACTAATGAATGATCCCCTTGACTGCAAGATACAACCCTCTATGGAGACTTGGGTTTGTTTGTTTTTATTTTTATTTTTCCCCTAGATTTCATGTTTATGGAGCTTGAGTAGGTGGATTATTCTCCCAATCCACTTAAGGGAGTTTAGATTTGGGAATCACCAATCTCATGGGGGAGCTAGGTAAATGGTTCTCTAGGATAAATGGGTAATGTATCCAAGGGGTTATTCATTGGATCCTTTAGAAATATAGGCTATAGTGAAAAAGTGAATAAACCGGGAGAATATCTATTGACAGCTGGAAAACATGGTTCTTATTATGGAGGCTACAAGAATCTAGAAGGTAGTGTGGGCCTTTCATTGGGTGGGGTCACATCAGATTAGGTGGACTAGCATAATACATTTAGTATTCCATCATTTTATGGTCTAGTGCTTTGTGAGGTAATTACTCAACACAACTTCATATCCCTATGGTATGCACATCCTCAAGTTTGGTGAATGTGCATGCAGTTCAATATTTAGGGTTTATAGTTTCAAGGGTGTGAGAATTTGTTTCCTTGCCAATTTTAAGATCCATGGGTGTGTCTACTATGGGGTCGAATGTTCATTGCCTCCTAACATTCATGTCGATAGATAGCTCAGTGGTCTGTGAACAAATATGTTTGTCTCTGATGTATCTTGGTGATCATGGTGGCTTTAGGGGTTTGGGTATGGTAGGTGGTTACAATGGTAGGGATTGTTGAAAAAAAACTCCCATCAACATGGATTGGGGGCCTTGGCAATGGTCCATACTAAATTTTTGAAGGGATTAGGGGAATTCTCATGTAAGGGAAATTAAAAAAAAAGTGTTGGGTGAGTGAAAGCTAATGATGGTCTCTCGTGATGCATTAGTGGCAATACAAACATGGAAAAACAACAATCTATTAACTTGGATATTGGTCTCCTCTAATGCAACATATAATTTATTTTAGAAATGGTTAAGTCAACAAGAAGTTATAGCAGAGATACAAAAGATATGTATTCTAGGATTTTGATAAATGCAAAGACAAAAATAGATTAAAAATAGTAAACACTATTAATTTAAAAAAAAAATGATATTTTTGGAATCTACATAGTCGACTCTACCTATGTATGTAGTTTTGTCAACAACTGAATTATGTAGCCTATAGAAAAATAATGTCAAAAATAGAGACATAGAGAGGTATTCACAAAAATGGAGGTTTTTGTCAATTTGCACACCGAACCACTAGGTTTGTTATCCCAAACCTAAATCCGAGGTAACCAAGTCAGCATACACATATGCTAAAGTTGTCAATCCTGCCAAAAAAATATTGAATTCAAAAGAATGCGCACACGTTCTTAAGAGTGTGCACGTGCTCTAGGAATGTGCACACATTCCTAAGAGCGTGCACATGCTCTTATATCC